>JAECUM010090642.1:0-12845 GCA_016617855.1 Megalonaias nervosa
AGGTTTTTGTGGGCGTGTGGGGAGGGGGATTGTGAGGCAGCAGGTAGAGCTTCCTGGACTGTCTCTTGCTTTGGTACTTGTGTTCGAGTACAGCAGGTGGGAGTATCCTGAACTGTCTCTGATGTGATGTTGGTAAGATGTTGTTGAATGCGTGCGGGAGGGGTAGCTTTTGGACAGCAGGCAAAACATCCTGGACTGTCTTTTTGTTTTTATTGAGTTTGGCAAATAGTGGTAGAAAGTTACATCTTTTCTGTATTGTCATGTGAAGATTACATCTTTCTCTAGTGACAAGATGTAAAGTATTATAGGCTCCTTGTAGAGATGAATTTCTGATAATTTGTTACTCTCTTCATATATTCGGCTAATATCAATCGCTGTTTCGTAGGAAGTGGCTGGTAGACAATTTCTTCTGGTATCCTATTGAATTTTGTTTCCTCAGGGACTTTAGTAGTTGAATGATTTTGATCCTCCTCTTCTGATTTCATCTGATGTCTTGAATAATTGGTTTTGGTAATAATTTTAGACATATACTGCTAATGATGAGTTAAATGGTTGATTGCACTTGTAAGCACTGTCTCCTCTATTGATGTTGTCCATCGCGGTTAATCCTTGAATCGTTGGATCGCTAAATCACTAATATACTTATGAAAATCCATAAATAGTAGGTTATAAATAGATGCATATAATAATGTATATACTCATAGAAATTTTTTTTTTTTTTTTTTATTTTTTAAAAAAACATACATAAACTTTGTGCCCCAGGATGGAATTGTAGTCTTGTAAAGCACGGTAAGCATATTTATTGGTCCAAGTACTGATTACGTCCAAGTCATTGTCAGGTTTTAATGGATGTGTATTTTAGATACTAAGGTTCATTATGCTAATTTAGTTTAGTATTTATGAAGGGTTCATTACTGTTGCTATCCTAATTTTCTTTTTTTAATAGATATGTAAAATACGTATAATACATAATAGTGGTAGAGAAAACTATAATAATAAAGAGTCAAGAATATTATAGATAGTTTTATTCAACAAATTTAATATCTATGTAAACTTTCCTGTTAAATTGAAGAGGAATATTAATGTATTAGATGAAAAAACGAAGAATGTATAGAAAGTATATTATGAGAATAGAAATTGTAGTAACAAGAGATGAAATGTATCATTTTGATTTCTTTATTCATCAAGGTTAATAGGGATGTTATAAATTTGTTATATATATTGGTATTTATTAATATCCTTGAGGAATCTGATAACGTTGACGTATGTGCTCTGGAGGTTAGGGTTTTTCGTCCTATCAAGGCAGTCGGGGTATGTGGCTGGTGCTCCTATCTTAACCTGGAGATTGGTGAAGGTTGTCCTTGATCGAGTGTATTGTCTGCATACATTGAAGATATGGTCAATGGAGTCTGGAAGGTTGCATGTCTGGCAGTTGAGATTGGCGTCGGTTCCATGACTGGTTCTGATGAGTGTTTTACCTGTCCTCAGTCTATTCACTATGTGTTGGTCTTTTATGGAGAGATCAAGATGGGTAGGTGGCCCTCTTCTGATGTTCGGTTGAAGTCGGTGTAGTGTTCTTCCTTTTTCTGAAAGGTCCCATTGGTGCTGCCATTGTTGATTTATGGCTGTGGTAACTGTACCGTAGAGTTCTTGAACGCTGGGGTGTAATGGTTGTACATCTGGGTCCTGTAGGCTCTGCTTAGCTGCTCTGTCTGCTTTGTCATTCCCAACCAGGTTGATATGTGAGGGAACCCATAAGAATTCTACCTGGAAATGGTTCAATTCCAATTCCCGTAGACGCATCAGGGTTTCTTGTAGCATAGTCTTCCTGCTTTTCGATGAGCTGGTTTCTATGGATTTAAGTACACTCAAGGAATCACTGATGATGAGGTATTGCCGTTCTCCTTGTGATTTAGTCCATTTAAGTGCTTGTAAAATTGCCCATAGTTCTGCGGTGTATATTGAGGTGCCATCTGGGAGTCTGGCTCTGATTGTGATATTCTCTGCTGGTACCACCATTGCAGCTGCTGTTCGGTGAAGTTCTTGGGACTTCGATCCATCTGTGTAGATGTGAGTGTACTGATTATAGGATTCATCTAATAATGCGTGAATTTCTGCCATTAACTTCCATGGGTTGTGTTGTTTCCGTTCCATTTTATGAACCTGAAAATTAAGGTTAGGTATGGTGTTTTTCCATGGGGTAGGATCTATGTTGAATAGTGGTTCTGCTTGTAGTTCTCCGATGTTCAGTTCCATCTTGAGAGTGTGTATCTTCTTGGCTGCTGGCAGCGGTTTAGAGCACCTTGGGTTGAAGGGAATGTTGGATCTTTCAATGGCTTGTCTCACTGGATTGGAAATGGGGTGTGAAGAGATGCGGATGGCATAACGGAGTATCTGTTCCTTTCGTCTGAGAGTTAGCGGCAGCTCTCCGGTGATGATCTGCAATTCGTCAAGGGATGTATTTGATAGTGTTCCCGTGCAAATGCGAAGTGCCTTGTGTTGAATACTGTCCAGCTTGGCTAGTTGATATTTGTTGGCCGAGTCGTAGATCTGACAGCCATAGTCCAGTTTGGCTCTTATCAGTGACTGATAGAGTTGTAGGAGAATGGCCTGATCTGCTCCCCATGTGGTGCCCCTGAGATGTCGAAGTATGTTGACGTCCTGTAAACATCTTGAAGCTAATTCTTGAATATTGTGAGTCCATGTAAGTGCTTCGTCTAGTAGCATACCAAGGAAAGTAGTCTGTTGCACAAAGGTTATTGGTTGTCCCTGGATATATAGTAGGGGATATTGCTGATTCCGTTTTCTGCGCGTGGAAAATAACATCGCCACTGTTTTTCCTGATGATATCTTGAAGCCCCAGTTGTTCGCCCATCGTGAGACTGAATCCAGACCTTTTTGCAAATGACGTATGTAGTGAGGATTTGCTGGGTTCCCCGCTTTCCAAATTCCACTATCGTCCGCGAACTGTGAAATAGTGATGGCCTTGTCCACATAGTCGGATAAACTATCTACCATTATAGTGAACAAGGTGGGACTAATGACACTCCCTTGTGGAGTTCCATTCTCCAGAGTGTAGGAGTTAGTCAGTTGATTTCCTGTCCTGACTTTTATTTGACGTCCGGTGAGAAAGTTTGAGATCCAGGTGTGCATGCGTCCAGTTATGCCATATTGGTTTAGCTTTGAAATGAGCCCTTTGCTCCAGACCAAGTCAAAAGCTTTCTCTAGATCCAGGAAAATCGCAATAACGTGTCTGGGTTTTTTCTTCGGTGATTGAAATGCCAACCTGATGTCTGCTTCCAGTCGGAAAAGTTGGTCCAACGTTGATCTGTTGCTGCGAAATCCACTCTGGTTCTCGGATAGGGGGTTGTTTAGTCCAAGATGATGCTTGAGGCGATTGTTGATCATAGTTTCCATTAATTTACTAATGGCGTTGGTAAGGGATATTGGTCGATAAGAAGATGTATGTTGTGGATCTTTCCCACTCTTCGGTAAGGGAATGACAATGGCTTCCTTCCAGGTGTGAGGTATAATGCCCGTGTTCCAGATGCTGTTTATGAGGGTCAGAGTGATTTCCTGCATGTTCCTTGGTAAATTCTTGTAGATAGAGTATCCTAGTTGATCTGGTCCTGGTGCTGTATCCTTTTTGAATTGTAGTGCCTGTTTCCATTCCTGAAAAGTAAAGTTATCGTTGAGGGGGGAAGAGATTCTTTCCTGTTCCGTACTCTGGTCTGTAAATATATGGTGATATGTGAGTTCTATTTTCTCCCGTTGAGTCATGAATTCTTTGGTGTGGTTGCTGTTGCTACTGGATTGGGCAAAGTGTGTAGCTAATTTGTCTGCTCTTTCCTGGTTGGTTTGGGTGCCTGTTAAACGTGGCGTTATTGTGGGAGCCTTTCCTTTAATAGCTTTAATTTTTGCCCATACTTCCTTAGATGATGTTTTGTGATTGAGGGTTGAGCAGTAAGTTTTCCAAGAAGTGAGTTTAGCGACCTTGATTGTTTCTTTGGCTTGATGTTCCTTCTGCTTGTAGGTTTGTAGATCAGATGCTGCATGTGTTCTTCTAAATCGGGCCAGGGCCTTTTTCTTGTCTTGTATAATGACCTTGCAGTCCTCTGTCCACCATGGAGGTTTGCGAATAGCAAGTTTTCCTTTCGTCCTGGGGATAGATTCTTTTGCTGCATCATTAATCACCGTGGTAAGATTGGTGTAGAATATGTCTGGGTTCGGGTCATAGATATCCTCTAGTTGTTTATGTTGAAGGCTTGCTTGAAATAGATTCCAGTCTGCCTGTTCAAGTTTCCAACGTTGAGGGAGTCTTTGTTGTTCTCTGTCTCGTTTTAAAAAGAGTGTTGTACTGATTGGAAAGTGATCACTTCCCAGAGTACTGTCATCAATGACCTTCCATTCCGATATTTGTGCTATCGATGGTGAGGCTAAGGTAAGATCCAGAGTACTGAACTGTCCAGTAGTGGAGTTAAATCTTGTTGGTGTACCGGTATTGATGATGGTTAGTTTGTTTTCCCTGACAAATCTCTCCAATTTTTTGCCTCTGGTATCGGTGTGTGAACTTCCCCATTCCTTGCTGTGTGCATTGAAGTCTCCACAAAGAAGTGTATGTGTCCCCTTGTGACGTAGTATCGGTTGTAGTTTTTGGTTGAGGTCTGTGGTAGTTCCGGGTGGATGGTAGATGTTATAGATGTCATATTTTGTCCTGCCTAGGGTGATTTGTATTCCTTGACACTCTATCCGATCAGGTGCAGTACTTGGTGGTATGAGGAGTTCTGTGACAGCTGGTATAGCATTGTGGATATAGATGGCCAATCCTCCTCCTTTTACTCCGGTCGGTCTGTGGTGCAAAAATGTAAGGTCATAGTTGCGAATTTTCGGAGGCGCTTGACAATGCTGTGGCAGTAGTGTTTCCTGAAGGCATATTATATCTGGTGGCTGAGTTGAGTCAGTGATAGCTGCGACTAGTTCGGCATGGTTTTTGTAGAGACCTCTGCAATTCCACTGCCATATCCTTAATGTTGTCTGAGGAATTCCTTGACGTTGTGGACGCTGGGTTGAGTAATTCTTCCTCTTGTTGATGTGGGTCCTGGTTTTGCTTTTGATATATGTATGATACTTACCCCAGTGCTTTTGAACACTAACTTTAATTCCATGAATGTCCTTGAGAGTGAGATATCTCTTATATTGTTGTTTGTTGGTGCATTTAATCAGTATACTGTTGTTGTGCAATGGAACGAGATGAAACAGGTTATTGTTGTGATGTTGTAGATATTTGGCTAGTGTGATCATGCTGATGTTGCGGAAGTTTTTGTCGTTGCTGTGAAGGAATAATGTGAGACGGTTTGGATGTTTTATTGTCCTTGTGTTGTCAGACGAAACTCCAGTGGACCAATCCTTGAGATGTGTAGTGTTGTTTCCTGTCAAAGAAATTTTGGGCGAAGTAATATGTAGTCTTGGTGAAATGTTGGAGTGACTATGGCGAAGTTGAGTTTGACATTTATCCGTTGATTTTGTTTTATTCCCTCCTTTCATTGGTTGTTTTCCTTTCGGTCCTCTGGCTTGATCCTCAAATTCCATGTCCCATAAAGGTTGAATGGTGGTAGAGGAAGTTGATGATGTAAATTTGGGGATACTTGGTGATGTTCTGTCATAGTTGTCTTTGGTAATATGATTTGGGAAGTGTAGTTCGATGGTCCTGCTTCTTGGTCATCATTAGGTGTATATTTCTTTTTGGAGCTGGTGGGGAGGCACATACTACTGGATTCTAGTTTCCTCTTGTAGAACTTAGCTGGAGTGTGTGGTTCTGTATCTCTAGTAGCTGCATTCAGTCTCCGTTGGAGCATAATGCAGAAGTCTTTGACTTGTTGAATTGGAATGAGTGGTTCCCTTGGTGCTGTTTGCAATGAAGAAATTGCATCCTCTATGGTTTTAACCGTCCATTCTGTTCTGGTGATTTCCATGGTTGATGAGGTTGGTGGGAAGGTGCCAATGTGGGTGGTCCTGATATTGCAACAATCGATGGAATCCTTAGTAATTTGAGTAGCTTTAGCTGTCATTATAGTCCTTATTTTCCTTCCAAGGTTGTAGGCTGTGATTGCTGCCTGTCTTCTGGAGTTGTTGTGTTTCAATTTGTGGGTAGTAGGGTGTGTTGCCATATTTGGGACAAATATTGTTTGGATGTTAATGACTAATGATTAACAGTGAACGAGAATTGTTCTAACCTCAGAGGAATAGTATTATTTTGAATAGTAATAAGAATAATAGGAATAAATAATAATAGAAGTAAGAATATTAATAATAAGGATGATGATAACAATTAATGTATGATTATTTAGATGAAAATAATATGTCTGATAGATAGGAATATGTTAAAATAATAATATAAATGATGGAAATAATAGTATTAGTAATAATAATTTAAAGTAAGTATATTGGGAATGAAGAATTAAGATATTAGTGTGAGTGATAATAATACGATAAATAATAACAATAATAATAATTTGATAATGATAATAATAGCAGTTCAAGTGTGATTGGGGATAATGTTTATTGTATGTGAGTGGTATGTGTAGACAATGGAGGTTAATTAATAATGAAAATAGCGATAATCTTTAAAGAAAATAGTAAGAAACTAGTAATAGAATGAATATTATTTATATATATTTAGTTATGTTAATAAAACTATGAGGTGTTGAGTATGTATATGTGTTAATGAAAGTAATAATTTTAGCAGTAACAGGATTGATAGGGATAAAAATAATAATAAGACTAGTAATAATAATAACAATAATAATAACGATGAGAATAGCTATAAATTCACTATGAATGGCAATGATAATAATAGCAGTATTAAGGTAGTAGGTGGGAGAAGTAGAATTAAATATAATAGTTATTAATACTTCCTAAGCTGGAGTATTTTGAGCTTGATATTTCTTAGTATGAACTAATATTTTAGTGGTAGATGTATGTGACTGATGTATAATGATATTAGATATTTATGAATATGAGTAATGTGATGTATTGGATGAATGTAGTGTAAATAAATATAATAATAACAACAATAACTTAGATTCTGATAGGTATCAGACCATACAATAAGAATAATTGTAACAAGAATAGTAAATATCCTGTTTTATAGGGTAAGAATAAATTAAATAAATTAAATAATTATTTTACTGTATAAATATTAGTAAGGTAATAATAATAACAGTAACAATGGTGATTTCTAAAGTGGTGCGTGGGATTGGAAGATGTAATGTGTTGGAGAAATGGAAAGAATAATGAAAGGTAATAGGATTGAAGTTAATAACTGTAATGCAAAGATTATACAAATGTAGAAAAAAAGGGGGTTAAATGTATAATATTGTAATAATAATATTGGTGACAGCTATTACCGAATGTCTGAAAAGGTCCCTAGTAGTGACAGTATGGATAATATAATAATACTTAATGTATGAAATGTGAGTGCGATTGTTTAATAAGAAATGATAAAAAATGTAGAAGCGACTTGGAAACTGTTTATATTTGCTCTGATAGAAAAATCAATGTCAAATGTTATACTGTATGATGTAGGTAAGTTTATATATGAAGGAGCTTAATATCAGCACACCGGAATGTTATTTTACATATGCGATGCCCCGTTGGTTATGGAGGCCTGTAACAATTGAAGATGATCTAACTATCACAGGATGTTTTGTATGGAACGTTTTGATTGGTTGTGATTTGGGCGCACTTATGATAGTGGATTGAACAGAAATGTCGTCTGCTAAAAATAGTATAGTATCACTTAATATATGAAGTGGGAGAATGATTGCCTCCTGAGAAATGTGGGAATAAGTTAGTAATTGTCATATTCGTACTAATAAAATAGATATGTCAAATGTCAAATGTGTAACTAAATTAGTTAGATTGGTTTATTTATGGAAGAGCTCAATACCAGCATACCGCAATGTTATTTTTCCGTAGGTGATGCCGCGTTCCCTATGAATGCTTGTTACAATTTGTTAGAAGCTAAGTAACACAGTAGGTTTAGTATGAAACGTTCTGATTGGTCGTAATTTGGGCGCGTTTATGATAGTGAGATAATCAGAAATGTCGTCTGCTAGGTATAACGCCCGCCAGCTAGTAATTCAAGTCACTGATAGCGGGAAATGCAAATTTAAAGAGTTGCTTAATGAAAATCACTCTAATAAAGATAAACGAACTATTATCGGGATTGTTGGGGAGGGAAATTTATTGGTTATACCAGCTCAAAAAGGACCGTAACTGCAGAGGATATTGTTACGGTAGAATATTGATAAAGAAATTTTAGTTAATAATTACGTAGAAGAGAATATGATTTATAATAATTTAAGTGATATGCATATATAAATACCTTAAATAAGTGTTTTAGAATCTGTCCAGGTTAGTCCTTGTGTCCAGTTTTCAAGAAAATATGTGAGTTTAGTCAGCGTTCCTAAATCCTGTGCACTTTAATCTACTCACATTGAAAAAGAAAGATTAGAACGTCGAATCCAGAACAAAATAGTAGAATCTCCTGTTGTAATCTCGTCTTGAGTAATTGTCCGTGATGTTTGATTGTTGTTCCGTATGTTTAGTAGAAAGAATCTGTTTGTTGTAAATAAATTTTTCTAAGCACTAGGAAAACACGTCCATCTTGCTCCAACACCTTAACACCAACACACCTAAGGTACCATGTTTTTCTTGAAAGAGATTGAAACTCTAAGTTATGCGGACGTGAAGGAAAACATACCTTTCTTAGTACAGTTTGATGTCTTTGTGTTAATTCTAATCATGATTGTCTTATATATTTGTATTTTAGAGGTATATTTCTTCTTAGGTAAATACATGCATCAATGGACAGACAGATTGGGTCATCATCCTTGAGGTTCACTGAACTTTAGCTTCTTTACTTCATACAAACCCAACTTCACTAGTTTGAAGAAAAATAAAAACAACAAAAACTGCCACTCAGTACTGTAACACTTCTGTCTCTATCGACGTGAATGTGAGTTTGTACGTCAAAATGTTTGAGTGAGATTTTAGAAAATTTGTCAGTTTCAAAACGCGAACCAATATTGTGGCCGTTCAATATCTGATGTGGCAAGAAGAAATGGTATAATACGCAACAGAGGATTTTAAGTTCACACTCCAGTCTGTCTGCACTGCAATGGTAACAACGCAAGAGCGTTGGCATTATTTTGCCACACTACCTTAGAACAAAAGAATGCATCACTCATCATAAACGAGTTCATTGGCTATACTTATTTTCTTACTGCGTTCGCTTCGAATTGACTTCAGTAGCTCTTCGTACAGTGGCAAGATCAGACGTGTTTTTCTGCGCCTGGCCGCCCTGAATTTAGAACCAAACAATGTGTCACTCATTGTACGTGACTTCATTGGCTAACCGATATTTTCCACCGCCTTAGTTTCAAATCGGTTTCAGTTGTTATTCGCACGGAGAGAAGATCATACGCGTTTTTCTGTACCTGACCACTAGTCACTTCACAAACAATAAAATTGACACACCATCACTCCATAGGGCGACTCATGGAAATTATGTTAGTCTTATTACGAAACACATCATGGCTTGTTTGGATGTACTATTTTGTGGGCACTTTTTAATCACATGCGTCTTCAGTTCACTCTTTTGATATTATTTAATGGTGTATTTTTTTTCTATGGATGTGATTATCTTAGTGGAATGAGTGTTTCTTTGAAACATTCTTAAGAAAAATATACCATAAAAACAAGCGTACGTGTCGTGATATTTTTTAAAGTAGGAATAACATTCTCTCTCTCTCTCTCTCTCTCTCCGTCATTGTAGTTTTGATTTAAATCCTAATGGAATATGTTCCCGTTCGAAGATACCTCTCCAAAATTGTGATCAGTAGTCACAATAATTACGTGAACTGTTCCGTTTGTCATGTCATTTTTTTTTCAAACGTTTACAGTCTAAAAATTGTAGAACGACTTTTTACTTTCATCAGTAAATCTTTGGATGAAATTAAAGCTTGAGTTGACTTGAGCTTGTACAATTCAGGTATCTTAACTGTATCCTAGTTTGGCACTGCAATTATGTCGCGGAATTTTTTTTTTCTAACATTGGAGCTACCGTTTTTCAGAAAAGAAACAAACACACGGCTTTTTCAAGAATGACGCAAGTGACATTGCATTGTATAACCCTGCTTATGGTTAACTCTGAGTTCTAAAGCCAAAACGTGCATTCAGAAAAAAATGTAACAATGTTTGACATATATTCTCTCAGTTTAGACTCTCGATAGAACAAGGCGCGTTTTGGTACTGTCCGAGTTTTATGAAAACTTTGCAACATTGTTGGTAGCTTGTGCTGCGAAACACAGGACATCTCTTAAATTTGGGATATACAGCAAAATGTTAAGCAGTCAGTCGACAATAAATACCACACTACATTTTTTTTTTAAAATGAAATTGATGAATGAATGAAAACAATGAACATTTTTCACATAGAATGTGTGGATATCTTAATTATCTTTGTCCTATAATTCCGCAAAATATAACAGACCCAAAAATGGTGTAATACGTTGTTTTTTTACCATTCATTCTTTCTTTCTTTCTTTCTGCCAGTAATGTTAATTATGTCTGCCCATCTCTCAAAACACTCCAGACTGAAGTTCTGCCACTTCTACTGTCACCCAATGCAGTAACACTTTGTGTACGTGCTTTAGCTTACGCACATATCGTGCGTCCCTAAAATTATTGTCACATTAGAGACGCAAAAACACACTTCCAGAAAATTGAGAACGAATGCTTGCACCTACACCTTGAGATGTAAAGAGTTTAGGTAGGTTTGTTTCTTTCCCTTAACCAAAAGCTTATTTCTTGACAAAAAAAGTGTGTGTGTGTGTGTGTGTGTGTGTGTGTGTGTGTGTGTGTCTCTAAAGTTATATATCCCGCCCCGTGAGGCGATGTTTTTGGTTGTTGGATGAACGGTACGGGTTCCCGCAAAGCCAGGCGATGATAGAAAAAGATCTAAGACCTCTCACAATTTTGGAGAGGTAACTTCGAACGGGAACATATTCCATTAGGATTTGAATCAAAACTACAATGACGGAGAGAGAGAGAGAGAGAGAGAGAGAGAGAGAGAGAGAGAATGTTATTCCTACTTTAAAAAATATCACGACACGTACGCTTGTTTTTATGGTATATTTTTCTTAAGAATGTTTCAAAGAAACACACATTCCACTTAGATAATCACATCCATAGAAAAAATACACCATTAAATAACATCAAAAGAGTGAACTGAAGACGCATGTGATTAAAAAGTGCCCACAAAATAGTACATCCAAACAAGCCATGACGTATTTCGTAATAAGACTAACATAATTTCCATGAGTCGCCCTATGGTGTGATTGTTTGTGTGTCAGTTTTTTGTTTGTGAAGTGACTAGTGGTCAGGTACAGAAAAACGCGTATGATCTTCTCTCCGTGCGAATAACAACTGAAACCGATTTGAAACTAAGGCGGTGGAAAATATCGGTTAGCCAATGAAGTCACGTACAATGAGTGACACAATGTTTGGTTCTAAATTCAGGGCGGCCAGGCGCAGAAAAACACGTCTGATCTTGCCACTGTGCGAAGAGCTACTGAAGTCAATTCGAAGCGAACGCAGTAAGAAAATAAGTATAGCCAATGAACTCGTTTATGATGAGTGATGCATTCTTTTGTTCTAAGGTAGTGTGGCAAAATAATGCCAACGCTCTTGCGTTGTTACCATTGCAGTGCAGACAGACTGGAGTGTGAACTTAAAATCCTCTGTTGCGTATTATACCATTTCTTCTTGCCACATCAGATATTGAACGGCCACAATATTGGTTCGCGTTTTGAAACTGACAAATTTTCTAAAATCTCACTCAAACATTTTGACGTACAAACTCACATTCACGTCGATAGAGACAGAAGTGTTACAGTACTGAGTGGCAGTTTTTGTTGTTTTTATTTTTCTTCAAACTAGTGAAGTTGGGTTTGTATGAAGTAAAGAAGCTAAAGTTCAGTGAACCTCAAGGATGATGACCCAATCTGTCTGTCCATTGATGCATGTATTTACCTAAGAAGAAATATACCTCTAAAATACAAATATATAAGACAATCATGATTAGAATGAACACAAAGACATCAAACTGTACTAAGAAAGGTATGTTTTCCTTCACGTCCGCATAACTTAGAGTTTCAATCTCTTTCAAGAAAAACATGGTACCTTTTGTAGAGCTTGATAGAAGAAAACTGAACAAACTTAAGCACTTTGCTATATATATTTTCTTTCGCAGCAACAGACTAAACAACATAAATACCGTAACAACAAAAGAAAGCCTTAAATCTTCTATAAAGAGAAATTAAATCTTCTATATAAAAAAGAAAGAAATTCATCAAACAATAGAATTAAAGATGAATGATGACTAACCAACAAAACCGAATTTAACAAAGAAAATGACTTGTGTAGAAATGCCTCTCACTTTGAGAAGGTATGCGAATGCAATCTGCCATACACAAATAACTTGAATAAAATGTATAAACAGAGAGAAACCTCAATTCAAAATTATTTTTTCAAAATTGTTTGTGTTTTTAGGGCACATACCTAAACACTAAAAAAGGGTGGAACAGGGAAAATACACATCAAAGCTTTGATATTTCTAAATAAATGAGGGATATTCCTAAAGTTCTTACTCAGCTCTATATGCTGGGATGGGTCTGTGGGATATCCACAAATAAAGAAGTACAGATTTCTGGTCATGTTGCAAGTGTGTGCGTGTTTTGGATAATGGTACAAATTGGATAGATATTTGTCTCGTGACACTT
>JAECUM010090643.1:0-59329 GCA_016617855.1 Megalonaias nervosa
TAGAATTAAAGATGAATGATGACTAACCAACAAAACCGAATTTAACAAAGAAAATGACTTGTGTAGAAATGCCTCTCACTTTGAGAAGGTATGCGAATGTAATCTGCCATACACAAACAACTTGAAGAAAATGTATAAACAGAGAGAAACCTCAATTCAAAATAATTTTTTCAAAATTATTTGTGTTTTTAGGGCA
Organism: Megalonaias nervosa; assembly: GCA_016617855.1. Classification (NCBI taxonomy): domain Eukaryota; kingdom Metazoa; phylum Mollusca; class Bivalvia; order Unionida; family Unionidae; genus Megalonaias; species Megalonaias nervosa. Next base: position 197 of record JAECUM010090643.1, read on the forward strand.
CATACCTAAACACTAAAAAAGGGTGGAACAGGGAAAATACACATCAAAGCTTTGATATTTCTAAATAAATGAGGGATATTCCTAAAGTTCTTACTCAGCTCTATATGCTGGGATGGGTCTGTGGGATATCCACAAATAAAGAAGTACAGATTTCTGGTCATGTTGCAGGTGTGTGCGTGTTTTGGAAAATGGTAAAAATTGGATAGATATTTGTCTCGTGACACTTGTAAAGTGAAGAGTCTGTGCAGGTGTCAAAAACTGAAGTCACATAACTTTGTTGTTGTTGTTGTTGTTATAGGGTTTAACGCCATTTTTCAGCACAAGATAGGCTATACATGGCGGCCAGTATTAATGGTGGAGGAAGAACCCTGGAAAATCCCGGGAAGAACCACCGACCCACGAGAAGCTACTGGCAGGCTTTCTCACGTACCCACGTTAGCCGAGCCTGGACTCGAACTGACGCAGACAGAGGTGAGATGGCAGTGATCCGTAACGGTCAGCGCTTTAGACCACTCGGCCACTCGGGGCCCCCGCATAACTTTGTACGGTTTGTAAACATTTCTACTTTAGATAATGTGAAGTATCACAAGTCATTGTCAACAAGAGGTAGAACATAGGGGTTTGACAGCTATTGTTTAGATACATCCAGTCAACTTCACAACGCACTTGCCTTGTCTTGTAATTTGGTCTCAGGAAAGCTCACCTTTGTAGGTGCAACAACAGTGGTAAGAGCAGTCGGAGACGGCATCGCTGCTGTCGAAAATAGATAGTTCTGTTAAAAATGGATTTAGTAGGTTTTAAAAAAAAAAATCATCAAATGAGGAAACACAAGTGTTAAATCAGGGTTGGTAGATATCTTGGTCAAGGACAAAAGTAGAAGTGACAGAGAGAAGGAGACATCGTTGCCGAGCAGCGTGGTTTTCTGGAGTACGTACGTGTCCGAACGGCACAGTAACGTCTCTAGTTCTCTTGATGACATGAACTGTCTGGGGTTTTTTTCTTCCAACCTTTTTCCTTCGTGGTAGGGTGGTAGGGTTTGAATCGAAGGGTCGTCAAGATGCACGAGGTGCTTAAGACCCACCATTGTCGTTTGCGTAAGTTAGCCAGGGGTTCCTATCTGTTTGGCTTTCACTTGCCCTTGTGAAATATACCAAGCCATTGTCACAACAAGAGGTAGAGAGGGGTATATATACCGAGAGAACGAACTTGGTTCAATCATTTCTGAATAAGCAATCGAGATGAAACGATCGCACGATTTCAGTAAGAGAGAAGAAGAAGGTAAGAGGCAGCGACTTGACGTATCGCCTCACACACGAAAAGAAGTGTTCGCTCTTAACGAAGACATGAGCGAACCTGAACCAACACCTTCCACGTCTGCGACCAGACCGAAAGAGCCTATTCCAAACCGACGTCCACCAATATCACCCGAAAAGTATTACACATTCGAGAGACGGAAAAACGCTCGTCTAGAAAATTTAGAACTACGACCTACAGCTACACGGTGAAGTTTAAAGATTTCAAGTCAGACGTACCGCTGGAGAAAGCAGAGGGGTTCATCACCAATGTGTGGGATTCTTTGTTAGCCGCACTGAAACGACGATGCCAATGCAAAGAAGACGATGTCATGAGACTTTACATTCATCACGACAGTTTGAAATCACCCGTTTGGATCGAGTTTAGCAGCCCAGCAGAATTGACACCTTCCAAAGTCATCGACAAGATTCAACACGTACAGCAATCCAACGACAAGTTTCACATCACCGACGGAAAAGCGACACTGTTCATGATCCACGTGTCTCTTCCCCAAGGGACGGGACGCAAAAAGGTGTTATTGGTGGACGACCTTCGCAGCATCAAGCGCAGAATCGTTCAAATTAACAACCCTCAAGACCAGATGTGTTTAGCTCGTGCCATCGTGGTGGGACGAAAGTATGCCCACAAGAACGACACTTCAGAATCAAAAAGAGCCTGGAAAACTATTCGACAATCGGACCGAGGCAAACAACGAAGAGAAGAAGAACTCCTGTTACAGCAAGCGGGGCTATCCAAATGCACACCTTGCGGCATTCCTGAAATGCAAAAATTGCAAGACGTCTTGGCTCCACGCTACACCTTGAAAGTGCACCTTCAAGAAGTGCGAGGACCTCTGTTGTTTCGAGGCAAAAATTTCAAAGACGGAAAATACATTCACGTCTATCATCACGATGAACATTTCGATGCCATAACCAGTATCACTGCATTCCTGGGATACAGTTATTACTGTGAGAAATGTGACTATGGCTATAACAATCGAGAGCAACACAAGCATTGTGGATCGAAATGCTCAGGATGTTTAGCCCCTAAACCCTGTCTTGACGAAGGACAAGAATGAGTGCATTACCCAGCTTGTCAGCGCACTTTTGTCAGTCCAACCTGTTACCAACAACATCTGAAGACGCAAGCTTCACAGCAGAAAAGTGCTTGCCAACTCCTGAGATTGTTCCCTACTTGTGGACAAAGCATACGTACCAATAGTGTCAAGTTAACGTTTGTCGAGGAAAGAAACGATGTCACATTTGTCGCCAAATGGGGGATTTGGAACACGAATGCTACATTCAAAAATACCAACCCCAACAGGAAGATGATGACCACAAGAAGAAAGGAAATTTCATCTTTTTCGATTTCGAATGCATGCAAGAGACTGGCATTCACATTCCTAATTTCTGCGTGGCTCACCGAGCGTGCGAGAAGTGCATCCAAGAACCTATCTTTAGTCATTGCCCTCACTGTAGCAAGATTCCTGGAGGACGTGAAAAAATCTTTCGGGGACCAAACACGCTGACCGATTTCGCCCAATGGATCTTAAACCCTATCAACGAGACGTGGAGTCAAGAGGACATCGAACGTTACGGAGATTGTCATCGCTATGCCACGGTGATGGCTCACAATTTCTCGGGATACGATGGACAATTTCTTCTCAGATACTATATGGAACAAGGCACCGAACGTCCTAAGGTGACTTTGAACGGAGCCAAACTCATCTACATGCAAGTGGGACAAGTGCAATTTAACGATTTGATGAGTTACTTGGCCATGCCATTGAGTCGAATGCCTAAAACGTTTGGAATGATAGAAATGGCCAAAAGCTATTTGCCGTACTTTTTCATTACCTAAGCCAATCAACACGCCGTTCTACCTGAGGCTCACTTCCACGACCCCGACAACATGCGTACCAAACAACGAGAAGCTTTCTATGCTTTGTACCAGAAACACGTCTCGGACCCCTTCGACTTTCAGGAAGAAATGTTAAAGTATTGTCGTTCCGACGTGGACATGTTACGGCGTTGCTGTGGACAATTTCGAGAACTGTTCATGGAACACGGAGGGATCGATCCTTTGTAAGAAGCCTGCACCATTGCCAAAGCATGTTCCTTAGTGTACCGCCAACGATTCATTCCTGAAAACACCCTGGCTGTCATCTGCCCTCAAACGACGAACTTTGGCAATCGTCAATACTCGGTCAAAGCCCTACGCTGGTTACATTACTTGTGCGACAAGGAAGACAAATGGAACCAACACGCCCGCAACGGAAGAGGGGAAAAGACCATTGGCAGATATTCGGTGGATGGTTGGGACTCAGAAAAGCCCCAGATCGTGTACGAGTTTCACGGGTGCTTATTTCACGGATGTCCGATCTGTTACCCTCAACGTGACACCAAAAATGAGTTTTTACAACGGACCATGGAAAACTGGTACGAGGCCACTTGTCAGCGACGCTTGAAGTCAGAACAGCAAGGATATCAAGTGGTGGAAATGTGGGAACACGAGTACGGTCACCGTTTGAAAACCGATCCCGAGTTTAAGCGCATCGTGGAAAGTTACAAGCTGGTGGACCCACTGAACCCACGGGACAGTTTGCACGGAGGACGGACGAATGCCACCTGTTTGCTGTACTAAGCCGACGAGGAGAAAGGAGAAGAAATGAAATACTTGGACGTGTGTTCGCTGTATCGTTACGTGTGCAAATATTGTCGCTTTCCCGCACGGCACCCGCAATTGCTGACGGAACACATCGACCTGGACAACATTCGACAATACGAAGGATTGATCAAATGTAAAGTTTTGCCTCCCACGGACTTGTACCATCCCGTTTTACCTCACCATTGCCAAGAATACTGATGTTTCCCTTGTGCCGTACTTGTGCCGAAACGTGCAACCAAGACCGACCTTGTCAGCACAACCAGGAAGAACGTGCCTTGACGGTAACGTGGGTCAGCGTGGAATTGTTTAAAGCTCTGGACCTGGGATACCAACTGTTAGAAGTGTACGAAATTTACCACTTTCCCAAGACAGAACAGTACCACAAGGGCGACGAGACTCAGAAAAATATTTTCGCAGACTACGTGGATGCTTGTGGGGTAAAATGGCACAACGACCCGGAGTATTTGACAGAACCTTTCCGCTACTTCCAGATGATTCACGACAAAACCAAATACATGAAACACGTGGACGTCCTTCGTGAGGACTCGATCTTAGTCAATTACGAAGAACTGGACTTTGTACAAGCCGACGAATTTGGAAATGTCATCATTGCCGCTTACGTGAGAGCCCATGCTCGCTTAAAACTGTACGAAGCGTTACACCAGTTAGGAGATCGTGTGCTGTATTTTGATACAGACAGTTGCATCTACATCGATCGCCTGGGTCAAAGTCACCCTAATATCGAAGAAGACCGTTTAGGAGCCTGGACGGACGAGCATCCCGATGACAAGATTCTAAGTTTTGCTAGTGGCGTTCCTAAAAATTACGGATACGAATACTGAGACCCACAAGGAGAAGTGCACACAGAGTGTAAAGTGAAAGGATTGACTCAAAATTATCGCACCGGTCAAGTGGTGAACTTTGGCATGCTGAAAGAAGCCTTGCAGTCTGGACAGGATGGAAATTTTAGAGTGATCACCAAGGAGCCAAACAAGATTGTACGTTTACCCACACACCAAATCGTCAGTCGATCCTTGGAAAAAGTCTATCAATTTGTGTACCAGAAGCGAGTATGGTTTCCCAACCACTTCACTTTACAGTACGGTCACGTCAATATTGGTCAACATATAAAAAGGGACAACGTCCAAGACCGATAGTTCATTTGTAACTACAAACGCCAAGCGAGAAAGATGAACACTTTCAAAGAGCAAGTATCAAGCGTAAGATTCAAGTCCAACGAGAAACTCGAGTGCGATGCTGTGCCTCACGATCACATCACCAATGCAGTACCACATCTTAGTTGTTTATTTACTAACACCATGGCAAACTACATGCAACCAGTGCGACTTCCAGACCACAAGACTTTACCTTATGGACATGCTTATATCACCCAGTATAAAATAGGGACAACTTCCAAGAACGACACTTCATTGCGAGGACAAACACCGAGAAAGATGAATCACTCTACGCAGGTGAAAAAAGAGAAGGAACAAACATCATTGACCACTTTCACCACCATACCCTCACAGCAAAACGCGTCCAAGAAGGAAAAGGATTCAGTAGACCTAAAGGAGTATTTTAGCATCCAAATGATTCAGACAGCGACTTCGAGAAAATTTAGGATGACAACTTACACCTACACGGTGAAATTTAAAGAGGTTGCGTCAGACGTTCCAGCCGAGGAAGTAGCAGGTTTCATTACGGACTTATTTGACTCACTGTTAGAGGAACTCAAACGTCAGTGTCAAGTCAAAGATCGAGGTCGTTTGAGCCTATCTATGTTTCACGAAAGTTTGAACTCTCCTTTATGTCTCGGGTTTAAATTAACTTCTTCCAAACCATTGAGGGCTATTGAAGACGTGCAGACGATGAGAGAAGAATATGACATCACCAATGGAAAAGTGACCATTCATATGGCATACGTTGTACCTCCATGGGAAGAAGACAATAACCACCATTGATCTGCTTGTCGATAAGTGTACCTAGCACGTTGGATATACCAACAGATCTACAGATGAAAGGGAGTACGTGATGGAAAACATCCACGCTGGGACACAAGTGGTAGCTGACCAGATTTAAACAACGTGCGTGACTGATAAAAAGAAAAGCACGAACTTTGTCCAATTTGAATGTTTGTTTCTTGTTTAACCTTTTTCTAAAAAATGGACATTAATTGTTGTATGAAAAATGTCATTCTTTTATGAAATGCGTATAAGTTGCGTATGTTTTTTTGAAGGCATGAACTTTAATTCTTAAAAGTAGTTTTCTAGAACCAAGAAATATATAACTTGTAAATAGGTTTGTTTCAGTGTCCAAATTTGTATGTATTAAATGGATACTGCTTAGACCAAAGCAAAGGCCGTAGAGTCCATGTATATATTTGAATAAATGTTTGTACCCATACAATAGACTTTTCTTTTTGGAGTCTCTGTTCTGTCTGTGAGGCTTTCTTTGGAACATCTCTGTCCTCTTTTCTGTGTGTTTGTATGTGTATTTGTTTGTTTCTGTATGTCTATGTTTGTCCCTATCAACCCTTTGTCCCTATAAATACATTTCACCCTATAAATAGTTCTGACCCTATAAACCCCATGACGTCACCCATGTTAATTTCCATTGACCTCCAGGTGACATTCCCACGTTAAATTCCCCTTGTCCCCAATGTACAAACCACCTCTTTTATCATAGAAGTCTACGTGAGGAGGCTATAAATCTTGAGGCTATAGTGAAAACGACCAAATTTAACATACAAGTCTACGTGAGGCTATAAACCTTGAGGCTGCGGTACAACACCCTAAATTTAACATAGATGTCTACGTGAGGCTATAACGCCCCCTACTACTACTACCCTCACGTGGACCTCTATGTTAAATTTAGGGAGTTGTACCCAGGCGACAATGGGGGTTTAACTTGGGGAATTTTCACATGGATGGGACTATAGACGGACAAGATTTATAGCGACAAAATATCACTATAGACGGACAAGATTTATAGCGACAAAATATCACCTTGGGCCTGTTTACGGACAATGGGAATTTTGTATAGGGACAAGAGGAATGCAACAGGTGGGGCGATCTCACGGTACTGGACACTTGCAACAATGTAGTAAGTACCGTAACGTCATGCCACCTGTTTCATTTCTATACAAAGTTTTATGCATTCGCGTTCGTGTCAGTGGATAGTATAGTATATTTTATGCATTCGCGTTCGTGTCACCTGTTAGGGAAATTTAACATGGGTGGGACTATAGACGGACAAGATTTATACGGACAAATGGCACACCTTGGGCTACTATAGCGTCAATGGGAATTTTGTATTGGAACAATAGGAATGGAACAGGTGGCATGACGTCACGGTGCTGGACACTTGCAACAAGCTGAACACGAACGCGAATCACATTTTTCATTTAGATTTTCCATGCGCCAACTTTTATAGCGCATGCGCATGACGTCACAAATATGACGTCGGAAATTCCTTTTGGAAAAACCTAGTATCTATTTATAGCTACAACCTGTGGAAAACCCAAGTCTGTATTTATAGTCTCAAACATTCCAGCTTCAATAACGTCACTTTGCTCAACACTAATGGAATAATGGCAACAGCCGAACACGAACGCGAATAACATTTTTCATTTAGACCTAGTATCTATTGATAGCTACAACCTGTAGAAAACCCAAGTCTTTATTTATAGACTCAAACTTTCCAGCTTCAATGACGTCAATTTACTCAACACTAGGGGAATAATGGCAACAGCCGAACACGAACGCGAATCGCATTTTTCATTTAGATTTTCCATGCGCCAAATTTTATAGCGCATGCGCATGACGTCACAAATATGACGTAGTTCGTGTTCATGTTCGTGCTTCCCGTCAACATCATTGTCATTCATCAAAGTGTAACGACCTCATTACTACAAATAGCACCCGCTTAATACAGTTATTAAACCTAACTATCTGCTATCCAAACAAACGGACGCGAGCGCATAAAATACACACTCTACTATTCACACAAACGAAGGAAGAGAAGAAAAACATAACATATCTACTATCCACACAAACGTACGTAAACGCATAAATACACCATATTTACTATCCACACAAAACGTACGCGAATGCATAAAACACACACTATACTATCCACACAACGGGAAGAGAAGAAAAAATACACCATATCTACTATCTACACCAACGTATGCGAACTCACACAAACACACATACTATACTATTCACACAACAGGAACAGAAGAAAAACACCATACCTACTATCCACACAAAACGGACGCGAACGCATAAAATACACCAAATATTCTATCCACACAAACGAACGCGAACGCATTAAGCACACTATACTATCCAACAACGGGAAGAGAAGAAGAAATACATCATATCTACTATCCACATAAACGTACTCGATCGCACACAAACACACACACACACACACACTATGATATCCACACAGAAGGGAAGAGAAGAAAATAAAACCCATATCTACTATCCACACAAACGCACGCGAACGCATAAAACACACCATACATACTATCCACACAAACAAAAGCGAATGCATATAACACACACTATACTATCCACACAAACGTACGCGAACGCACAAAAACACTGCACTATCCACACAGAAGAGAAGAGAAGAAAAAACACATCATATCTACTATCCACGGAAACGAACACGAACGCATAAAAGCACACCACATATATTATCCACACAAACGCTACCCGAACGCATATAACACCCCAATATCTACTATTCACACAGACGGGAAGAGAAGAAAAAACACACCATACCTACTATCCACACAAACAAAAGCGAACGCATAAAATACACACTCTACTATCCACACAAACGAAGGAAGAGAAGACAATAACACCCATATCTACTATCCACACAAACGTACGCGAACGCTCACAAACACACATTCTACTATCCACACAGAAGGGAAGAGAAGAAAAAAACCCCCCACACCATATCTACTATCCACACAGAAGGGAAGGGGAAATAACACCCACATATCTACTACCAACACAGATGGGGAAGAAAATAACCCCAATATCTACTATCAACACAGAAGGGAAGGAAAAAACACATTATATACTATCCACATAGTGTAGGAACAAGGTGTTTTTTGTTAAGATGAAACACACACACACATACACACAAACGTACTAGCGCACACAAACACACTTTTTTGTTAAGGATAAGCTTTTTGTTAAGGGAAAGGAACAAACACACTATCGTTCTATGGCGTCAGTGTATGCGTGTGTGAAAATTTATCTAAAGTGTTTAGAAAAAATCAAGACATAATAATGATGGATGAACAGACTGTCAAATTTTATCTCATGACTCGTAGCAAATCTTTGACCAGCAGGAGGTCGATCTGTGTTGACTCGTCCATCTTCTTGACTGAGAACAGAATGAATACGCTAGAAAATCTAAGACACAAATCCTATATAGTGACCTGATGCGTGAGAAACCCAGCCAAACGAAATTTTTGCAATCAAGATGAAACGGTTCCGGTGAAAAACTAGAAGAAAGTAAGAGGCAACATCATACCGTCTCCTCTCTCTCTCTCTCTCTCTCTCTCTCTCTCTCTCTCTCTCTCTCTCTCTCTCTCTCTCTCTCACACACACACACACACACACACACACACAGGAGCTGAAGTGTTAGTCTAATCCATTCTAAGACGACATGAGCGATCTATGTCACACAATACTTTTCAAAATGTGTTGGTAGAAGTTTGTACTAGCGATCTTGAAGATATGATTATCTCATATCCAATACCATTTGCATTACAGTCTGTAATACAGAGTGGGACTAAGAGACTGAGAGAGAAAAACGGTGGTAATCTGATAGAATGACAGAACCAACAAGACCAACGAAGAAAGAAATTATTTTTACAATCTAGTAACCCCAAAAGTGACTTGCAGAAAATTTGAGAACGATGACATACACCTACATGGTGAAATACAATTTGGTTTACGTCAATGGTTGCTATTTCTTTGTTTATTAAATTTTGTAAACACGATATGTGTGTAAGCGAAAGCTAACACACACACACACGCACAAAAGTGTTACTGCATTGGGTGACAATAAGACTGGAGACTAGTGTTTTGAGAGATGAACAGACAGAATTAGCATTACGCAAAGAAAGAAAGAATGGTAAAAAAAAAACAAAAAAAACAAAAGCACACCATTTTTGGTTTTGTTATTTTTCGCGGTATTATAGGACAATCATATCTTCAAGATCGCTAGTACAAACTTCTACCAACACATTTTGAAAAGTATTGTGTGACATAGATCGTCATCAGACACTTGGTGTCTGCTTTCTCCTTGGAAATGTGTCATCGCTTCATCTTGATTACAAACTTTCACTAAGTTTTACACGCTACTTGAACTCTTTACATTTCATGGTATAGGTGTAAGCCATCGTTCTCAATTTTCTTGAAGTGCGTTTTTGCGTCTCTCAAATGGTGCAATAAAGTTTCAGGGGACGAACGAATTTCTTTTGGGCTGAATCAGGACTCTCTTGGTTTTGTGATAGACGTGGAGAACATTGATTAAGGCTCGCTCATGTCGTCTTGGAATAGATTAGAACTAACACTTCAGCTCCTCTGTGTGTGTGTGTGTGTGTGTGTGTGTGTGTGTGTGTGTGTGTGAGAGAGAGAGAGAGAGAGAGAGACAGAGAGAGAGAGAGACAGAGACAGAGAGAGACAGAGACAGAGACAGAGACAGACAGACAGACAGACAGACAGAGCGAGAGAGAGGAGACGGTATGATGTTGCCTCTTACTTTCTTCTAGTTTCTCACCAGAAACCGTTTCATCTTGATTGCAGCAATTTCGTTTGGCTAGGTTTCTCACGCATCAGGTCACTATATAGGATTAGTGTCTTAGATTTTCTAGCGTATTCATTCAGTTCTCAGTCAGTAAGATGGACGAGTCAACATAAATCGACCTGCTGGTCAAAGATTTGCTACGAGTCATACGAAAACATAATCCACAGGCGAAAGTGTCAACAAAACTTACCCTTTTGGTCTGTGATTTGAAAAGAGTCATAGAAAAGTGTATATTAAGTCCTTATGAAGTTTGTTATATTTGTAAGGTACATGGGCATTTGTCTCCAACATGTCCGCCACGCCCAATAAAGAGAGACAAAAGTGAAGATACCTGTTATCGTTGCCTGGAAAAAGGACACTGGGCGTCAGAGTACCCTAAGAAAAAAGAAAAGAAACAAGAGGAGAAAGTTAGAGGGGATCAGAAGAATAAAGTGATGATGAAGAAGAACTTGTATCAGTGAAGAGATGGAAATGGGAAAATGGACATTTTGAGCCTCAAACGGGAAATGATGTGATGTGAAATTTCATTGTAAATTCTAAAAATAGAATATACCAGAAAGAAAGCGTAAAGTGTCTCTTGGTCTTTATTTTTGTAATAAGAATGGAGCATATTGATTTTGTATTGTCACTGCACGAATATATGCTCTTTCACCTCTCTCTATCCCTCTGGATCATATTTTAGTTGGAACTGAAATAGAGGGGATGTTTTCCTTCACGTACGCACTTCAGGCATGCAAGTGAGATAAAATTTGACAGTCTGTTCATCCATCATTTTTATGTCTGGATTTTTTCTAAACACTTTAGATAAATTTTCACACACGCATACACTGACGCCATAGAACGATAGTGTGTTTGTTTCTTTCCCTTAACAAAAAGATTATCCTTAACAAAAAAAGGTGTGTGTTTGTGTTTGTGTGTTTGTCTGCCCTCGTACGTTTTGTGTGTTTGTGTATATGTGTGTTTGTGTGCGCTCGTACGTTTGTGTGTATGTGTGTGTTTCATCTTAACAAAAAGCACCTTGTCCGTACACTATGTGGATAGTATATAATGTGTTTTTTCCTTCCCTTCTGTGTTGATAGTAGATATTGGGGTTATTTTCTTCCCATTCTGTGTTGGTAGTAGATATGGGGGTGTTATTTTCCCTTCCCTTCTGTGCGGATAGTAGATATGGTGTGTTTTTTTCTACTCTTCCCTTCTGTGTGGATAGTAGAATGTGTGTTTGTGAGCGTTCGCGTACGTTTGTGTGGATAGTGGATATGGGTGGTTTTGTCTTCTCTTCCTTCGTTTGTGTGGATAGTAGAATGTGTATTTTATGCGTTCGCTTTTGTTTGTGTGGATAGTAGATATTGGAGTGTTATATGCGTTCGAGTAGCGTTTGTGTGGATAGTATATGTGGTGTGCTTTTATGCGTTCGCGTTGGTGTGCGTGGATAGTAGATATGGTGTGTTTTTTCTTCTCTTCTCTTCTGTGTGGATAATACACTGTTTTTGTGCGTTCGCGTACGTTTGTGTGGATAGTATAGTGTGTGTTATATGCATTCGCGTTTGTTTGTGTGGATAGTATGTATGGTGTGTTTTATACATTCGCGTTCGTTTGTGTGGATAGTAGATATGGGTTTTAATTTCTTCTCTTCCCTTCTGTGTGGATAGTATAGTGTGTGTGTTTGTGTGCGTTCGCATACGTTTGTGTGGATATTAGATATGGTGTATTTTTTCTTCTCTTCCCGTTGTGTGGATAGTATAGTGTATGTTTAATGCGTTCGCGTTCGTTTGTGTGGATAGTGTATATGGTGTATTTTATGCATTCGCGTCCGTTTGTGTGGATATTAGATATGGTATGTTTTTCTTCTGTTCCCGTTGTGTGGATAGTATAGTGTGTGTGTTTGTGTGCGTTCGCATACGTTGGTGTAGATAGTAGATATGCTGTATTTTTTCTTCTCTTCCCGTTGCGTGGATAGTATAGTGTGTGTTTTATGCGTTCGCGTACGTTTTGTGTGGATAGTAAATATGGTGTATTTTATGCGTTTACACATGTTTGTGTGGATAGTAGATATGGTATGTTTTTCTTCTCTTCCTTCGTTTGTGTGAATAGTAGAGTGTGTATTTTATGCATTCGCGTCCGTTTGTGAGGATAGTAGATATGGGTATGATTTTCTTCTCTTCCCTTCTGTGTGGATAGTAGAAAGTTAGGTTTAATAACTGTATTAAGCGGGTGCTATTTATAGTAATGAGGTCGTTACACTTTGATAAATGACAATGATGTTGACGGGAAGCACGAACATGAACACGAACTACGTCATATTTGTGACGTCATGCGCATGCGCTATAAAATTTGGCGCATGGAAAATCTAAATGAAAAGTGTAATTCGCGTTCGTGTTCGGCTGTTGCCATTATTCCCCTAGTGTTGAGTAAATTGACGTCATTGAAGCTGGAAAGTTTGAGACTATAAATATAGACTTGGGTTTTCTACAGGTTGCAGCTATAAATAGATACTAGGTCTAAATGAAAAATGTTATTCGCGTTCGTGTTCGGCTGTTGCTATTATTCTCCTAGTGTTGAGCAAAGTGACGTCATTGAAGCTGGAATGTTTGAGACTATAAATATAGACTTGGGTTTTCCACAGGTTGTAGCTATAAATAGATACTAGGTTTTTCCAAAAGGAATTTCCGACGTCATATTTGTGACGTCATGCGCATGCGCTATAAAATTTGGCGCATGGAAAATCTAAATGAAAAATGTGATTCGCGCTCATGATCAGCTTGTTGCAAGTGTCCAGTTTCGTGACGTCATGCCACCTGTTCCATTCCTATTGTTCCAATACAAAATTCCCATTGACGCTATAGTAGCCCAAGGTGTGCCATTTGTCCGTATAAATCTTGTCCGTCTATAGTCCCATCCATGTTAAATTTCCCTAACAGGTGACACGAACGCGAATGAATAAAACATACTATACTATCCACTGACACGAACGCGAATGCATAAAACTTTGTATAGAAATGAAACAGGTGGCATGACGTTACGGTACTTGCTACATTGTTGCAAGTGTCCAGTACCGTAACATCACCCCACCTGTTGCAATCCTCTTGTCCCTATACAAAATTCCCATTGTCCGTAAACAGGCCCAAGGTGATCTTTTGTCGCTATAAATCTTGCCCACCTATAGTCCCACCCATGTTAAAATTTCCCATGTTAAATTCCCATTGTCGCCAGGGTACAACCCCTAAATTTAGCAGAGGTCTACATTAGGCTATATCATCCCCATATACTACTTACATGCAAAACGTGTCCAAATAGTTTCACAATTAGTTTTACATGCAACATGTGTCCAATTAGTTTTACACGCAACACGTATCCAATTAGTTTTACAAGAAACACGTGCCCAATTAGTTTTGCAAGCAACACGTGTCCAATTTTCATAGCTGCAGCCAGTAAATACTCCTGGTGACATAAATAAAAAATAAAACGTTCTAGGCACTGCGTTTTTGTTTTACTTTAGTGGCGACGTCTGAATGGGTCGGAGTGATACCTACGAGCTTTGTTTTCTAGTATATTATATTTCAACGTGGTCATGTAGGTGAATTTTTTGACCTGAATCTAGATATTAATTGTTCAAAATTTTAATAGTAATATAGTTTCAACAAAGTGTATTCAATCCAGACTTTTGAGCGCTTTGCACCTTAGATGTCATACAAAAATCTTCCAGAGGGCCCGTCCGGATATGACGTCATACACCAAAGAGGGTGGGGTGTCCGACTTGTATGACAATGGCGGGGTTAAGGTTTTTGAAACATGTGACGTCATAGAAACACCAGCGCCAACTACAAGAGAAATACACAATTTAGAAGCAACGATTTCAAACCAATTTTATTTTTTAACATTTTTCTTGTGGGATTGTCAAAGCTTTGTGACGAAAATAGTGAGGGGGACTGAGGTTTTGTTAAGGCGGTGTTTGGGGTAAACTCACCCCACAAAATTGCGTGATTTCATGCATGGATGACCCTAGACGAAAAATATTGATCGCAATGGACATTTACAAAGGTAGCCAGGTACTAAAACGGGTCAAGAGAAGAGGACCTCGGATCAAATCAACAAATAACAGGATAGTACGATTTTTATTTCCAGCATATGCTGCTTTCATTATGAAATCACACGCCCACACCTTAAAGCTGATCTAATTCAAATATATTCACGTACTTTAATTTTGGGTTTTGCTGAATGTACTTCTCGGAGAGTTTGTAAATGATGACTTTAAAAGAAAGGAATATGGATGTATGATGATACAAATAAAGTGAATAATTGCCATTTAAAGGTGTGTTTAATCAAATTGTAAAAATTATCACCCATTACTGAAATAGTAGGTAATGAAAGCCTATATGGCTATATGACTTGTATTATATGAGTTGCCATTACTTCAGGGTAGTAAATTGTTCACAACTGAAATAGAATCATTAAAAATATAAAAATATGTTATATCTTACCCGGCTTTACGTCAACAGTATGCATCTTCAAACGTTTCCTCGGTAATGAGCAAACAGTGAGGAGGCTGGCTCTTCTGCATAGATGGCCAGCAACTAGCTTCTGCTCGAATCTTATTTTAAACTCCAAAACTGTAATCTCGTGTATATATCACTACATAGAGTACTTTAAACCATTCTCTAACACTGTACTGGAAAGCTTATCTTGATCAGGTAAGTATTGGTATGCTATCGGGAACTCGCTTTCGAGAATCTGACATGTTGTCTGTATATATGCTTCTGACCAAACCCCCGATCTGTTCATGTGGGTATTTCTCATAAAATAATGAATTTTGAAGAAAAAAGTTTTTCTTTATACTGTTGCATTAGGGTTAATCTATGTTTATTTTTCTTGGGAGTGGGGAGATAAAGACTTGGTTAGATTCCTATTTTTAGGTCTCTTTTCTTCCATTATCCGTGCCTAAATGTTTGTATGGCATTACACATGCTTTACTCGCCCTAATCGAATTAGTGATCCTTTCCAGGGACCAGTGTTTGTCCTTTGTGTGTGTGCAGATAAGTTGTGTTTCGTTGTTGTATTTCGTTTTCTTTACCTAAAACTGTATATGTTTATGATCGAACGTTCAAGTTGGGTTTTTTATTAAGATAATTAAATAAAAATTTAAAAATATTGAGTAATAAATGCCTGTTGGGGTTTCGATAGGATGGACATGTGGGAGTGGCGGAAGGGTACGCATTAGCAACGCCAGTCCTTAGTGGACTGGTCATCCCAGACTCTTCTCTCAAAATGTGCCTTTGTCTCATCCTTTGTTGCTGATGTATAAACGAAAAGTGATTTACTTTAGAGATGGGAGTCGGAATATTTAGGGCATGTTGAGACTGGCAGAAGGGTACAAATTAGCGACGCCGGTCCTGAATGGACTAGCCCTACCAACCGCTTCTCCCACAGTGTACCATACTCTAGGAATACATACATTTTTCAATCTAAGGATTTTGAAAGAAATGGTATAATTGTAATGTATGCTTGTATGATCTGCATTTTATTGGTAAACTCGCAGGTGTTAGTATATCTGTATGTTTCTTTCATCTGTTTGCTTTAATGTGTATGATATTGTTGTTTTGCCCCTTTCTTTCAGATATTCTAGTGTGACCCCTACTACATCGAGTAACGCAATATCACTGGTATGACACCGTCATTTTATCTAACTTCAAGGAGCACAGCCCGTGTTCCGGTGTATTTTCTTGTGCTGAAAAATGGCGTTAAACCCTACAACAACAACAACAACAACAACAAAACAATGTTAAACACTGTGAGTTTCCTTGTATTAAAGTGTTAGACCGAGATGTACTATGCCTTGTTTTGTTGGAGAAGGATCGTCGCAGCCTGGAAAAACGGTCTCGCTTTTCCTGCGACGGTGCCTCCCCATTCCGTTCCAGGCGGGCATGCCTATTTATGCTAGTTTTGTTTTCCTTTCCTTCCCTTGCCGTGATATCTGAAATTATATGTATATATTTATTATACAGCTTTTCCCAAAGATTTAATCATAATATTTATGATATATTTCATCACTAACTCTGTATCTTAATAGTGTAAAGAAGAATATTATGGAGAAAAGTGAATATTTGGTTTATAATATAGGTATTAACTTCCTCCCTTTCTTTTTCTCTATTTTTCCAGCTAAGGATCACATGCTTCTGCGTAAATGCCCCTTTTTAACACAAATGACATGTTGAAATTTTATTTATGATATCTCTTTGAAAGGCTAATTCTCCCGTCATTCTGTATACCAAGTTATTCCAATGTTTCTATATTCCGTTTTAAATCTTATTTTTTAACCAAATTCCTTAATTAATTAGTTATATGCATTCGGCTTATCTTCCTTCATTAAAATTTCATGATCCCATTACTAAAAAAGTATTTTAAAAAAATGGATACCATTTTGCTCGGTAGTTTAATACATTTTCGTTAATTTAATATCATTCAGACTCCGTGGTCCTAAAATAAGAAATAGAAAAGAGTGAGAAGCAACAAACTCTTTATTAAAATTGGATTAATATTTTATTTCCCTTGAATAAAAAGTGAAAATGTATAACAGGAACTTACAGTATTGCAAATTAAATCCCCAAAAATCCCAGAAATACAGACCCAAGCCATGATGACTAAAGTTCTGAAAAAACATTAAGTCCAAAGCCGAAAGTGTTGATGTGCCTGTGGTGGCCCGTGTCGTGGTGATGTACCAACATTTCTTAATTGGATCATAATAACACAATCCAAGAATTAAATCATTATTTGAAATGTCACTATTAATTCAAGTCTCTATTTCCAAGAAAGTTATTTATTTTTGAAGAGCACTTAGTATTTCCAGTTAATAAATAATTTAAATAAATAAAATACCCAGGTCTAATGCACTATTGAAAATAGCAATAATACAACTGATTGATCTTATAGGAAGAATAATTAAATATTATAAAAACATGATTTTATAGTCCTGTACCGGACCTCAGGTCACAATTATGTTGCGAATATGCAATTAAATTGTTTGTGTGTTGGTTTTAAATTCTTTTTGATTTTAATTTTGTTTCATTACATTTTATTGTAATGATAATTTTCATTGGATTTGAATCTCTTTTCCGAAAATTGGCTTGACCCGATTAGATTATATGTTACTTCAGCACTATTTTTAGTTCACAGATTTCGTAAACATCGAGATAAAACGATTGGCTATTACCAAGGTCATTTTAGATCCACGTGTTAGCTAAATTGCAAACTGCCTTTCTTTCTTTTTTATATATTTTCAGTGTGGGAATTTGATTCTTAGATAGGGTTATTCTAGCTACGTGATAAATGGCATTTTATTATTTTTGCGCTGTTCAATGTTAAGAGACCACGTGACCCATCACGCGGGACTGAAATGATGTTTTAGTTGGGTTTAATACTGATATCTCAGTAAAATTTCGTCAGTCGTATGTTTACGCCTTAAAGGTACAAGTTGTTTCAATTGCTGATGCCAGATTCTTTTGAAGTTCATCTATTTTTGGATTTTAATATTTCATTCTCTAGAAAACTAAACAAGTGCTTCAGTTGAAATTTATTCTGGAATTCTATACGGAAACGTTATAAACTGTGATTCAATTGAGGATCTGTTACCATCAGTACAGACATCATCTGACGTCATCGCCTCCATATTGGAATTTCATCGATATTCGAACCCGGATTCAAGTTGAACTGTTTAGTTATAGGACTAATATTTTTCAATCTTAGGATTACATTTTAGATTATATTCACAAACCGTAAGTCCTATTTTCTATTTTTTACGTTGTTTTCTAGGGAAATAAATCATTTTTGTTAAATTTACAAAGCTTGTTGGCTTCACTCTTTTCTTTTGTTACTTTTATACGAGGCTACACGTAACAAGAGAAAATTGGGTTTGCTCGTCCTTGGATATATGAAATTTGGCTAAATATTTCAGAAAATTATTTTTTGAAATTTAAATTCCCCTTGTTTGTAAATCCCAAGTACTATTTTACATTTTGTTTGAAATCTTTAGTGAAAACAACAGGCTTTCATTCACAATGTCATTAAAAGTGGAGATATTTCTTTTTAGTCCAACTCAGAAGCAGTTGGATAGTCTGAAAAAAGATGAATTGCTTGAACTTGCCAGAAAGTACGATCTTTCTGAAGCAAAATCTTCCTTAACGAAACAAGAAATTAAAAACATTTTGATTCAATATTTGGTAGAGAAGAATGTTCTTGATGAAAGTGTTTTGGCTTCGGTCAGTAAGTCGGTATCAAACTCTAACATAAAAGTAATGGAACTAAAAATGAAATACAAGATGGAATTGGAGTTAAGGAAGCTCGAGCTTCAGAAAGAGGAAGGGGAGAAAGAAAAACAAATGCAATTAGAAGAGAGAGAGAGAGAGAGAGAGAGAGAGAGAGAGAGAGAGAGAGAGAGAGAGAGAGAGAGAGAGAGAGAAACAATTGCGGTTGCCATTTCAAGAGAAACAGTTGCAATTGCAATTTGAAGAGAAGGGAGACAGGAAAGAGAGAATGATTAACAAATGAAATTGCAATTTGAGAAAAAGTAGAGAGAGAGACAGGAAAGGGAGAAAGATAAACAATGCAATTGGGGTTTCATAAAGAACAAATGCACGTACAGATGCAAAAAGATAAATATGAAAAGGAATTTAAAATTAAAATGAAAGAAACTGAGCTGGCAAGTCAATAGCACGATCCCACTTCACATACAAATTCAAGTTTTGACATTACAAGAAATATCAGGTTAGTGCCCCCTTTTAGAAAAAGGAAGTAGACAAATATTTTATTTATTTTGAAAAAGTTGCTGAAAATTTGAAATAGCCAAGGGAGCTTTGGACTCAGTTGTTGCAATATGTACCTTTTCGCAAGGCCAGTGATATCTATGCATCCCTGTCAGTACAGCAAAGTTCTGACTATGATTTGGTTAAGGAATGCATCTTAAGGGGTTATGCGTTAGTCCCTGAGGAATATCGACAAAAATTCAGAAGCTATAAAAAAGAAGCTGGACAAACGTATGTCGAATTTGCTTGAGAAAAAGAGCAGTTATTTAAGAGATGGTGATTAGCCAAGAAAGTTGAACATAATTATGAAAGTCTCGAACAACTTGTATTACTTGAAGAGTTCAAGAACTGTGTTCCTAATGACATTAAGAATCAACTTGACGGGCATAAGATCGAAACCTTGGAAAATGCTGCTCTTGCTGCTGATGAGTATTCTTTAACTCATAAAGTTCATGTTGTAGGCAAATCATTCACCCAGCGGTCTACTAGTAGAAAGGTATTTCAGCCTAATACGACTCCTTCTAAAACTCAGTCTGGCAGAACTTCTAAAAATCAACCTTCTGATAAACTTGATTCAAAATCCTTGTCTATTCCTACCTATTGCAAGAAAAAAGGACACGTCATTTATGATTGATTCAAACTAAAATATAGGCATCAGAATCAAGATGCACCTATCCCAAATGCTCATATTTCTAAGAGGTCAAGGTCACGGTCATGTATTGAAAGCAATACATTTGTTAGGTCTAAAACCCCAGTCTGATTTTGTTATGGAGAATTATGAACCATTCATGTCGAAGGGTTCTATATCACTATTGGGTGATTTGGCCAATCCTATCCCTATTAAAATTTTAAAGGATACAGGAGCTTCTCAGAGACTTTAATTATCAGGTACTTTGCCTTTTTCTGAGAAGTCCTGTTCTAATGAGAGTGTTCTCCTTCAGGGAGTAAAGTGCGGCTTTGTTAATGTTCCTCTCCATTGTGTAAATTTGTCATCAGACTTAGTTTCAGGACCTGTGACAATCAGTATCGTTTCTACTTTACCCGTTGAGTGCATTCACTTGTTGCTAGACAACGACCTAGCTGGAGACAAGGTTGTGGTTAATCCACCTGTAACTGACAAGCCTTCTTTGGATCAGAAAGTTGATCCTATTGAAAAAGAATACCTTGATTTACACCCAGCTTGTGCAGTTACCAGAACTATGGCAAAGAAAGCTCTTGAGAATGATTTTGATAAGGAAAATATTCCTTTATCTGACACATGTATTGGTCAAGCTTTTGATGAGGTCACTTTCACTTCTAATTTGGATCAGTCAAAAGGTATTGGTTACAGTGATCCTCTTTTAAATACTCATTCTCTTTTATCTAATCAGGGTGACAAACGACAATCACTTGTCGTCGAACAGGAAAAAGATCCTGAGATCTCCTGTTGGTTTCGGAGGGCCATTAGTGAAACTGAAGCCACTGAAGTACATATCTTCTGTTATTTCATTAAAAATGGAATTGTTATGAAAAAATGGAGACCTCCCGAGGTACCTGCTAATGACGAATGGTCAGTGAGCTATCAGATTGTAGTTCCAAAATCTTACAGACAGGAAATACTTAGTTTGGCCCATGAAACTCCTCTGGCTGGTCATTTAGGGATAAATAAAACTTATCACAAGATCGTGACTCACTTTTATTGGCCAAAAATCAAAAGTGATGTTTGTAAATTGTGTAGATCTTGTCATACTTATCAGTAGTATATGGGGGCGATATACGGACAATGGGAAAATACATTACAGACCCACCCACCGCCTGGCCTGTATACGGACAAGATTTATACGGACAAAATAAAAACCTTGGGCTGATATACGGACAATGAGACTTTTATATAGGGACAATATGAATGGATCAGGTGGGGTGATGTCCCGGTACTGGACACTTGCAACTATGTGGCAAGTGGCTGACCTGAATTCGCGCGGCTACCACTCTAGGTAGGGACATATACAATATAGAGACAGAGACATATACAACACATAGATAACACATATAGGCAAGAAATAATAAATATCTTTTCGAGGCATATGAAAGTGACCCTGAGAGGGCCTTTGGGTTCTTCTTCTATGTTCTCCATTTCTTCCACCACTTTCTCACTTTCTCTATAATTCCTTTCTTCTTCTTCTTCTTTTCTTTCTCTGGCATCCAGTCAGGATGTCCCAAAACTCTAAATTTTACTTAACCCTGAACCAGTTAATGTTCAGTCTCTCAAACTCCTCTTTTTTTCTTTCTGTTCTGTTTCTCCTTTTTTTCTTTTGCCCATGTCTCTTTAATCTTGTTTACCTCCTCTTCCAACACCCTTCTCATCATGTCTTGTGCTTTCTTCAACTGGTCTAAAGCCCATTTGACAAAAGACCACTCTGTCAAATTAAGTATCTCTTGCAAAACGCACCTCACTTCGATGACAACATCAAGGCTTTGCTTCAAGGTGGCCTCTCTCACGTATTTAGGATGGATGAAGACTCTTAACTTCTCTACTTCCTCCTCTATCATGCCTTTGCAACAGATCCCTGGATACTTTCAGGCTGATCACAAAGTCTACACTGCCTGGGAGGATTCCTGTTGAAGTCTTTCCACGACATAGGATCCATCCACCATGCAGTACCAACTCTGTTTTAACTCTTTAAACACGTTCAGTTTGAAAGGTGTTGACTAGTCAACGCGGGTATCCCGACTGACGAGCGCTCTGCTTTATATCCGTGGAGCAAGGACGTGATGGAAAACATCCCTTACACTCAGTTCACATATTATCTACTATCCACACAAACGAACGCGAATGCATATAACCCACATTATCTATTATCCACACAAACGTACGGGAACGCATAAAACACACCATACTTAGTATCCACACAAACGGAAGAGAAGAAAAAACACTTCATATCTACTATCCACACAAACGAACGGGGACGCATAAAACACACACACTATAATATCCACACAAACGGGAAGAGAAGAAAAAACACACCATATCTACTATCCACACAAATGAACGGGAACGCATAAAAGACACCATGCCTACTATCCACACAAACGTACGCGAATGCATAAAACACACACACACACACACACACACACACACACACACACACACACACACACACACACTCTATAATATCCACACAAACGGGAAGAGAAGATAAAAACACACCATATCTACTATCCACACAAATGAACAGGAACGCATAAAAGACACCATACCTACTATCCACACAAACGAACGCGAATGCATAAAACACACACACTATACTATCCACACAAACGGGAAGAGAAGAAACAAAGACTACATATCTACTATCCACACAAAGGAACGGCAACGCATAAGAGACACCATACCTACTATCCACACAAACGTACGCGAATGCATAAAACACACACACTATACTATCCACACAGACGTGAAGAGAAGAAACCCCCCCCACACACACTCTGCTATCCACACAAATGAACGGTAACGCATAAAACACACCAAACCTACTATCCACACATACGAACGCGAATGCATAAAACACACACACACACACACACACACACACACACACACACACACACACACACACACACACACACACACACACACACACACTACTATCCATACAGACGGGAAGAGAAGAAAAACATACCATATATACTATCCACACAAACGTACGCGAACGCAAAACACACACACGCATCAGTAAATGAGTGAGTGTTTATAGCAACACTACTCTTCGTTTACACAAATTGGCAACTTGAATAGTCTCTCTTTTCTAGAGATCTATTTAGCCCTGAGAACGGCTGTTTTTTCTTTCCAAATTCAGATGCATCTGGCTAATGGTGACCCCTCCCAGGTCTGACAGCACAGACACAACGTCAGCTCCAATATTGCTCCCAATTCAGTCTTTCTCTTGGGAGTGCAGAGGGAAGTTGAGTGGCTTCACTATCTCACTCCTCTGTTTGTGGGATAGTGAACATTTGTTGTTCCCTCTGTCTTCTTCTTCTATGCCACACCCTGGGATGAGGTCTCTGAGGCTCCCACTCTTGTCGCTATCTATCCAACTCCTCCAGTGCATCCTCCTCCCAGTTTTCTGTCTGGGGGACAGCGACTCTTGGTGCTGGTGGTACTGGTGGCAGAGGCTGTGGCAGTCTTTGTTGTGGAAGTGGTGGCTGTGGAGGCGTTGGTGTCCTCACCTCAGGCTTGACCTCACACAGAGGTCTTAGCATGACGTGAGGCAGTATCCCTCTCTTCTTTTCCTTCTCTTCTTTCTCCTTTTTTCCTCCTCTTCTCCCAGCCGGTCTGCTTCTGCAATGGCCTCCATGGCGAGCTCGCCCAGGAGGCGTCTGGAATACTCCACGTGCATCTGAAGATCTAAAAGTTTTGCGATTCTGCTACTCATCTACAGTCTGGCATACTCCAGGTGCATCTGAAGTTCGAGTAATTTGGTTAGTCTGCTACTCATGGTCAATATTGACGAGTCAACGTGGGTAGCCAGACTGACGTGCGATTCGCTTTATATCCGTGGAGCACGGAGGTGAAGGTAACCATCCCCTGACACCAAATTCTACCATCACTCACGTTGACTTGTTTACTTACAAACACAGACATACACTATTCGACAAGAGAAATGAAGTGTGGTTGTTCCTGACAAAAGAAACAAAGTGTTTATACACACTTCCATTTTTTAAAACATAAACACAAAATATTTTTTTTTGGTAATTGAATTAGTATGTCTCTTCGAGAATATTGGGGGTAGCCCTGAAAAGGGCTGTTTTTGTTGACGGGGAGTGATGGCAATCTTTTTGCTGTCTAAGATTACGTCCCCGTCTGGCGGCAGGCTTTCCTATTCGATACGGCCTGCTTCTGCGGAAAGAGAAGGAGAACTCTTTGGTGTCCACACGGCAGTCAAGAAAACCTCTGTCTGGTTCTTGCTGCTGCTGCTGTTATCTCTGCTTCTGAAGTCTGTACTTCTCTGTCCATTCTTCTTGTTCTTTCTTGATTTCCTCTCCAAAGACCTCTTCTACCAGGTCTTGGGCTATTGTTGACATACTGACATTCTCAATCTCTTCAGGCCTTGGTATCAGGTTTAGCCTGACACGATGTAAATTCACGTAAGCTTCGTTCAGCTTGGCGAGTCTGGAAGGCATGTTCATAGGTAGACGAGTCAACCATGAATGGCCAGACTGGAGACTGCCTCTATTTATATGGTTCAAACGCGGACGCGATAGAAAACATCCCTACTAAGGTTTTTGTTGAGTCGAAACGTTATGATAGCTAATTTCATGGTGAGGGATAGAGAGAAGTCAAAGAGGATATATTCAGTCCTTTTTTGAAAACAAACGACAGACACATGTTTTCAAAACACAACATTTTTATTCAACAAACAATTAACCACTAACAATTAACAATCACATCAAACCTTTTTTGACAAGGTTAACAACGTTGTGAAATCATGTGAGATTTCTACTGATGGAAGTCATGAGGCCATTGATGTACACTACGTTTCCTAGCAAAAGACAAAAGATAGCCATAATGGTCACAAAACCATCGATCTACTTTCTCATCGTTTCTAGAAGAGTTACGATCAAAATAAGTCACTAAATGTTCTAAAGGATATCCAAGACTGCGTTGATGAAGAAAATACACGCAATATTGTCCACACACCATGGAATCTGTGCTTGTAATTTCACATTGTTGAATCGTGTCGTCTGGGCATTTCCTCTCATAAAGTCGATGACATCGTCTTCCAAAGAGTGTAATCCATGCAAATCAAAATATTCCACGCAACGCTCTTTAGGGAAGTAGACGGTGACCCAGTGGGTTCCTGAGAGATGACTGTCGATCCGTGTTGATGACATAAGCTTGATGGTCTTGAGGTTTGCGATGAGGTAGTTAATCTTTAACGAACACGACAGGATTCCAAGAAGCAGTGTACGAACTGTTCTTCAAAGGTAATAAAGTTCCCAGGTATTCATTGTTTTTCCACAGGTAATGATAAGTCATCAATTCAATTCTGACATTTTGTTTGAAAGTCTCTGTGAAGCAATCGTCTCTTCGCATCGTCTTCGTACTCTGAGCCAAGAGAGCTTCGATGCGATAGATCTCTTTAGCAGTCAATGGTGGGCACAAATGATCACGCAAGCCTTTATACCACTCATGTAATACTGTTTCTTCTGAGATGAGATTCCAAACGTTCTCCAGATACTCGTCCAATTTTTCTTCTTCACTCATCATCAGACGTTTATCGTGTTGAATTTGACTGGGATGATCGTTTTGACATCCACAGCAATCCTTCTTGGTCAATTCCGTAATTTTATCCGCCATTTGTTTGGCAAAACAGGACACTAAATGGTGTTCTTGTTCTGGCCATCTGGACTTGACCATTACGTCCTCTTCGTCTTTGTCTTCGGGTTCTGCTTTCACGGTATCCTCCGATTCCATTTCCAAAGATTCTCTACCGTTCAAAGAGGGATAATAGTCTTCCATAGTTTCTACTAGTCTAGAATGACTTCTCTCAAACTGTTGATTTCTATGGTATTATCGATTTCGTTATACAAGATTACGGTGACCGTCTCAGTGAGAGCTTCTGCAGACTGAAGTTCCACGCGCAGTTGACAGGATTTTATAGGGTGGAAATGTCCCTCGTCACTGCCTTGGTCTGGAGTGAAATCAAAGGGCCACAAAGTGTAACCTCCTACATATTCTTCGTACGAAATACCGTGACTGGCGTTGGTTCCTAGTTGTCCGGTAGCTTCGTACAGGGACAAGTACGATCTCAAGTAATTCTTCTGGGAAAAGTTAGGTTCGAAGGGTCTGGTACACAAGGTCTTGCCATCGCGACTGACCTCGATCTTGGACACTCTGTAGTGCTTAAACTGGAAAGGATTTTGATCGTGGTCTCCGTTGAGGGCTGCATTACCGACGATGCCAACGATTAAACGTTTGGGTAACTGTCCTTGGAAAAGATGATCCTCGATCTTGGATCGGAGTCCAGCATCAATGGTGAACGTTTTCACTTCTACGCGTCGTATCGGATACTTGGCGGTCGTTCTGCTCAATGTGTGACTGATGTCGTTTCCCGCTATAGGTAACACTTCTACGCGACGCACGTAAAGTCTTGCTTCTGGATGATGGTTTCCTACTCGTTGGCATGAGCCATCAAATGGAAAGCGACACTGCTGTGATTTAGTCTCAGGCGAATACCCACTTCGTCGAGCAAATACTTGTCTTGCAACCACATGTCCAAATGCAAACGGCCTTGCAGGATTTTCTTGCGACGGTTGTTAAAGCCTACATTATGATGATTGTCATCTGCTGTTAGGGATGTGTCGTCAAACGTGGCCTCGCCTGCTGTGTCAGGTTTCCATACCACGCATGCATCCAGATGAGTGTTCTTGGCCTCTTTTCCGTACGTTAAGAGATTTTCCAGGTACGCTCGGTAAGAGTAAGTATCCATGCTACTGCTGACTAGTTTGTTATTCAAGTACAAAACCACTTCGCTGAACAAGGAATGCATGAAATTGTTGACGGGAGCTACACTGGCATCAGCACCCGGATTGGTGTTGTCCGTTTTTGATCAGTTTCAGTTTCAGTTACAAGTAACTGCTATTCAGATCTATCTAATCTTCGGGTTGTCCTTTGATTTCAAACTCGATGGGAGCTGAATCCGTCAAAGAGGAGACGGGATGAAAGTCGACCCATTAGGATTCTTGCATCGTCATCATGGTGGGTGGCATGGCAAACAGATCCAGTTCCGACTTGGAACAGACGCAAGACTCTCGGTGCATCATTTTATTTTTTTCTCTCTGTAATCTGTTAATAGTCAAAAACGTCTAACTCTCGGACGGTTTTTCTTTTCTTAGTCTTTCTAGCTCTAGGGGTGTGAAGTCCTCTCAAGGGGTGTTTTCGTCGTCTTTTTCTGCCTTGTCCTTGCTGTGGCGTCAGGGAAGCAGGAATGCCTAACTCGGCATCGCCCATGGCATTTATAGGAGTTTCTCGTCGGCCCACAATGTCTTTGCCCGTTTGAAGCAAGACATTTTTGCCTGCTGTCAAGAAAGCTTCTTTAGGATTTTGTTTGTCAATGATGACATTTCGGAGATATTGTTTACCTTGCGTCAACGCGGCATCTTTGAAGGCGTGAAATACCCGTGTAACCATCGGTTTCAAAACGGGAGCCGCCGAACGAAAGGCTGATTTTAGCATATCTCCTAAACCATGTCCCCGCTGTCGAGTGACTCCTTGGTACACATGATACATGATTGACAAGGGATTAGAGTATATCGTTTTCGGAAATAAAGTTTCACTGTGACTTTCCCTTTGGTGAATGGAATATTTTGTCCCAGAACTCCTTTTATAGTAATGTTGATAGTGTCGAAATACGACTTACTGACGGGTAAATAGTGAGGATGTACAAATTCGCTGTCGGCTCATCGGATCATTTTCATGGCAGGCATTACACGTCGTGGAAGGGTTCGTAACCGACTCAATCGGGACAGTTCTTGCTGGGACAAATCCAGTAAACACATCCGATCTTTCTTGGACTTCGATTTTGTGGGCAGCTACTTTGTGAGCAGCGGCCACTGCCGCTGAAGAGGAAGAGGGTGTCACCGCTGGAGGAGAAGTTTTTGGAGACGCAGGTGTCCATTGTTTCATCAAATTAGGAAAGACACGTGAGAAATCGGGTTTGGCAGACATCACCAGTAACGGAGAAGTGGAAGAACCTGAGGCTACTGGAGACGTAGTCACCGTTGTGGCAGATGGTGGTTTGCGACTGTTAGGTTCCGTCCTGGCGGCAGTACCGCTCTTGCGGTTAGAAGCTGTTTTCTGTGGGCTTTTGGTTTTCTTTTTCTGAGGCTGTGACCTGGTCTTGACACTGCTGCTCTTTTTTCTTTTTCTTCTGGGTACGCTGAAGAGTGGCTTTTTTCTTGGGTAGGACTCTGGGAGCAATGGGATCCCATTTTAAGAGGGAACGAATGATGACACCTCCTAGAAAACCGCTGCCTCCAGGTTTCAAAATGATTTGCTTTTTGGTTTGAGTGTCGATGCGAGGAACCACTAGTTGCGTAAAGACTACTTTGTTTCTCTCAGAAAAATGTCTGGTTTGATGTGGAATGTGAATGATGCTTTGCAGTAATTGACGTGCTGTCACCGTAAACCATTTTAAGACTTCTTTGAGACTAGCTTCTAAGACACGAGCGCGTATTTATGGATTTGTTTCGCAACTGATGCCGTACAAGGCACGAATCAATTTAACTGGAAGATGAGACTGAAGGGACGTCATGTTGACGCTGTGTAAAACAGACCCAAAGTGACCGAGGGTTTTATAGACTTTTTTTTGTTGTTGCTGTTGTTAAGTCGACGACGGGGACGTGTACACGACAGGCCCTCCGTCTTGGCACCAGTGGTGAAACAGATGGGTACGAAATCGCAAATAATTGGGGGCAGTGGGTTTTAAATAAGCGTGTGGGGTTTGAGTGGCATCGTCGTACGCATGAGTTAGCCAAGGCGTTTCTAACTGTTTGGCTAACACTTGCACTTGCGATTTATCTCTAGGGCTTTTAAAGAAGACCACGTGATGATCATTGAGACTGATGGTACGAGATGGGCTGTACTTTGTTGAAACAAACTTTGGGTGATGTAAATTACACTGGCATTACGATGATGCCCTTTGCGCGTAAACCACAGTCTAATTTCTTCTTCGGCTTCTCCTAAGATGTCGTCGAGAATGACCAGATGGGTTTGACTAGGGTCAGACACGATCCCGTCGTCTTCGCAAGGAATGCCTTCCACAAACACGATGGAATGACCTTGACTTTCTCGTGGAAGGTTGTACGCCGATTGCCACTCTTGGTAACACAACACGATTCGTGGAGGTGGACGATCGATCAAATGATGTTTATGTTCGATCAAACGTTTGACAAGTTCGGTTTTACCTGAACCGCTAGGTGTAGCAATGAGCATGTTAAAGGGATGGCGAAGATACAAGGCTCCCAACCGGTTTGATCTAAGTGTTCATCAATGACTTTGAAACTGGAGGAAGCAGAGACATTAGAGGTAACCTTAGTACTGTAAGTAATGTCACTTTTGACACGAAGACAGACAAGACAAGAGTTTTAATACTTTTTTCAGGACACATTTATTGGCATCTTTAATTGTGAACAACACGAAAGACAAAAATACATAAAAGCCAAATGACTAAGTACATGAATAAAAGACACATCAAAACGATCATAATGGAATATAAACAAGTCTTTGTACAACATTTTTGGTGATCAAGATGATGTATCGTAGGGAGAGTGTGTAATGTTCTTAGAGTCTCTTCACTCCTTGGCACAGTTGATGTTGTTGTTGTTGTTGTGGGGCTTAACGCCATTTTTCAGCACACGAGAGGCTATACATGGCGGCCAATGTTAATGGTGGAGGAAGAAACCGGGAAATTCCTGGAAAGAACCACCGACGCACGAGAGGCTACTGGCAAGCTTTCTCACATAACCATATTCGCCGAATCCGAGACTCAAACCCACGCAGACAGAGGTGAGATGGTAGTGATCCGTAACGGAGAGCTCTTTAGACCACTAGGCCACTCGGGGCCCCCCTTGGCAGTCACACATGGGTCCTCCTGTAATGGTCTTTCGGGATGTCAATGACGGTCATATCCTGTCCTGAAGGGAGTGGTTCTTCTTCTTCTTCTGGTAGTGTCACTAACACAGGTTTGAAAGTTACTCTTTACACTGAACGTTTAAAGTTAGGATGACAAATCTTGGGCATAGTGTGCCACTTCTTTTGTCCAAGCCTCGAAACCCCAAATTTTCCAGTCACGTACATCTTTCCCGTGAGGGTGTAAGTCACAAGCTACACACACACATCTCCAGTAACTAAAAGTTGACGAATCTTGTTTTCCTGTAGATGTCGAGAAGTATCGAGACGAAAGTGCAAAGCTTTGAGCAGAATGAGTTTTTCGTGTACATTTAAAGGGACCACTTTCATGCTTTTTTGAGTGGTATGTACTGTTTGTAAAGACTCCACAATGAATCGGCCGGTAAACGAAATCCCAGAAAGCAAGTCATTAAGACACACACCACACGTCGACCACAGTTCAATGGACACAATTAACGTAATAGGCGATGGTAATCCTCCACCGTTTGAATATTGTCATTGATTTCCTTCCACGGAATCTGTTGTATCACGATTGATAAAGGTCGTGGTATGGTATTCCGTTTTAGACCCTCTTTGGTGTAAGGTAATAAGTGTACTTTTTGAACAGCATCGGTTTTATTTCAGTACCGCACCAAAAATGTTTAGTCACTAACTCACACACCACACGTCGCACAGAAGTTTCCTCATGAACTAAAAAGAATAGTTCTTGTAAAGATTTGTTGTAATCCTCTAAGTCGTCAGTTGCAATTCGGTGTATTAGAATCACCTTGTAAGCTGAATGAGTGGAATCCAAAACTTTATGAATTTCACGCAATTCATCAATGTCTGACCAATGGAACGCTTTGAAATGGATCAGTCCTCTTATGCCATTCAGGTACCAGTGATTACAACATCGGTGACGTAACGGATGCAATTGTTCTTTGCGTTTCACTTGTATTTTGACCAACTCTCGGTATATGCGTTCTCTCAACTCCACAGGCAAACCATGAATGTTCTCTTGTAAAGTATCCATGATCATGTCAGTCAAACACTTCTCCTAGAGCGAAAGTAACGAATGTAGTGAGTAATGTCTGGCCACTGCCATTCCAGGAAACGGTCAAGAATGTCATTAAAATCTTCTAATGTAAATGGTCTAAAGCGGATATTCGGAAGAAGGCGCACTTGATCCAGAGAAATCTGACTTGTTTGTTGACTTTTGTCAATTTCCTCTTGTGAATTTCTCGGCATAAAAGTTCCTCAGTCACCAATTGAGATTTTGCTCGACAAGTTCCTGCCAAATGTCCTTGTAGATCTTCCTTTGCAATTCGCTTGGTAATCTTTGAATATTATTTTTTAAATGGGGTTTAAATAATTGTCTAGGTGTTTTCCAACGTTTGACTCCTAACCAAGCTGGTTTCTTAAACGACATGGTATGCCACTTCAATGACGAGGTCCCACTAAAGGTAGGTAGTGACAATCCGGAGACCATCGAGCATGTTCCAGGTAAGCGGAATCTTTCTATTCCCACTCGTGAAGTGAAACACCTCAACTGAAGCACTTGACTTTATCCTCTTCGCCCAAGTAGATAAATCCGGCTCTAGCTAATTCTTCGAGGGTAGGTCCTCCCAGATATTTTGGATATTTTCTTCGGAAGGTTTGGAATCGACTAACAAAGTCGCAGTATTCAGACAATCGCAAAGGGAACGAATATTCGTCTTTCACAAGTTCACTTCGATGAGGGTACGGTGAAATACGCAGAAGTTTGCTCAGTTTGGGATGACATCCGTAGGGTGGTAGCCGCATGGTTTCATAATGATGACATCCACCATGAAAACCAATAAAGTGAAAAGGTGTACGATAACGAGTGGCATCTCTTTCGTATACGTCAGGTTTGACACGCACATCATCACTTTCCGTGGTAGCAATGTTCCCATGATGTGGTACTGAATCGCTAAGGTCACAGCGTACGGCATCCCTGCCATCGCAAGGCACAGCATTGCACTCGACTTCCTCGTTGGACTTGAATCTTACGCTCGATACTTGCTTTGTGAAAGGATCCATTTTCTCGCTTGGTCTTGGTAGTGACAATAAACTATCGGTCTTGGACGTTGTCGCTTTTTATATGATGAACAATATCGACGTGACCGTACGATAAAGTGAAGTGATTGGGAAGCCGTACTCTCTTCTGGTACACGATTTGATAGACTTTTTCCAAGGAACGGCTGACGATTTAGTGCGAGCGTAAATGTATAATCTTGTGCGGTTCGTGGGTGGTCACTCTAAAATTTCCATCCTGTCAAGACTGCAAAGCTTCTTTCAAGATGCCAAAGTTCAAAAGTCGACTGGTGCGATAATTGAGAGTCAATCTTTTCACTTTACACTCGGTGTACACTTCTCCTTGTGGGTCTCGGTATTCGTAACCGTAATTTTTGGGACCGCCACTTGCAAAACGTAGAGTCTTGTCGGGATGCTTTTCCGTCCAGGCTCCTAAACGGTCTCCCTCGATTTTAGTGTAATGTTGACCCAGACGATCGATGTAGATGCAACTGTCCGTGTCAAAATAGAACACACGATCTCCTAACAGTTCTAAAGTTTCGTAGAGTTTTAAGCGAGCATGGGCTGTCACGTAAGCTGCAATGATGACATTTCCAAATTCGTCGGCTTCTACAAAGTCCAGTTCTTCTTCGTAATTGACTAAAATCAAGTCCTCACGAAGGACGTCCACGTGTTTCATGTATTTGGTTTTGTCGTGAATCATCTGGAGTTAGCAGGAAGGTTCTGTCAAATACTCCGTCTTGGGTAAACACGGTCGTTGTGCCATATTACCCCACAAGCAATTTCACATTACTTTAGCAAAACGATCGCCTTCCTTCGTTTTTCTTGACGTGGTCTAAAGTGATGCCTTCCTGTTCCCAGTATTTGTTTTTGAATTTCTTTTGACCTTCGGCAGTGTGGCACCATGAAGGATAGCCGCTGACTTCTTGTTTCAGTTTTAAATAGGCATTCGCGTAGTCTGTGACAATGACATTCTGAGTCTCGTCGCCCTTCGTCGTATTTTTCTGTCTTGGGAAAGTGGTAAATTTCGTACACTTTTAACAGTTGGTATCCCAAGCCCAGAGCTTTGAACAATTCCACGCTGACCCACGTTCCTGTCAAGGTGCCTTCTTCCTGACTGTGATGACAAGGTTGGTCTTGGTTGCACGTTTCGGCACAAGTACGACACAAGGAAAACATCAGTTTTCCTTGGCAATGGTGAGGTAAAACGGGATGGTACAAGTTCGTGGGAGGCAAGACTTTGCACTTGATCAATCCTTCGTATTGTCGAATGTTTTCCACGTCGATGAGTTCCGTCAGCAATTGCGGGTGCCCTGCGGGAAAGTGACAATATTTTCACACGTACGGATACAGTGAACACACGTCCAAGTATTTGATTTCTTCTCCTTTCTCCTCGTCGGCTTGGTACAGCAAACAGGTGGTATTCGCCCGTCCTCCGTACAAACTGTCCCGCGGGTTCAGAGGGTCCATCAGCTTGTAAGTTTCCTCGATGCGCTTAAACTCGGGATCTGTTTTCAAACGGTGATCGTACTCGTGTTCACACATTTGCACCACTTGGTATCCTTGCTCTTCTAACTTCAGTCGCCGCTGACAAGTGGCCTGGTACAAGTCTTCCTGGGACCGTTGTAAAAACTGATTTGTAGTGTTACGTTGAGGGTAAGAGATGGGACATCCGTGAAATAATGAACCGATAAAATTGTACACGATCTTTTTGTTTTCTAAGTCCCAGCCATCCACTGAATACCTTCCGATGGTTCTTTCGCCTCCTTCGTTGCGGGCGTGTTGGATCCATTTGTCTTCCTTGTCGCACAAGTAATGTAGCCAGCATAGGGCTTTGACCGAGTATTGACGTTTGACCAAGTTCGTCGTTTGAGGGTTTATGACAGCGAGGGTGTTTTCGGGCATGAATCGTTGACGGTACACTAAGGAGCACGCTTTGACAACGGTGCAGGCTTATTTCAAAGGATTGATCACTCCGTGCTCCATGAACAGTTCTCGAAAATTTCCACAGCAACGCCGTAAAATGTCCACGTCGGAAAGAAATTTTTTTTTAACATGTCTTCTTGAAAGTCAAACGGGTCCGAGGTGTGAGTGTGGTACCAAGCGTAGAAAGCTTCTCGTTGTTCGGTACGCATGTCATAGGGGTCGTAGTAGTGAGCCTCAGGCAAATGGGGTAGAACGGCGTGTTGATTGGCTTCGGTATTTAAAAAGTGCGGAAAATAGCCTTTAGCGATTTCTGTCATTCCAAACGTTTTAGGCAAGCGATTCAAAGGCATGGCCAAGTAACTCATCGAATCTTTAAACTGCACTTGTCCCACTTGCATGGAGATGATTTTGGCTCCGTTCAAAGACACTTTAGGACGTTTGGTGCTTTGTTCCGTATAGTATCTGAGTAGAAACTGTCCATCCTATCCCGAGAAATTGTGAGCCATAACTGTGGCATAGCGATGACAATCTCCGGAACGTTCGATGTCTTCTTGGCTCCACGTCTCGTTGATAGGGTCTAAGATCCATTGAGCGATATCGGCCAATGTGTTCGGTCCCCGAAAGATTGTTTCACCTCCTCCAGGAATCTTGCTATAGTGAGGGCAATGAGTAAAGATAATCTCTTGGATGCACTTCTCACACGCTCGGTGAGCCACGAAGAAATTAGAATTGTGAATGCCAGTCTTTTGCATGCATTAGAAGTCGAAAACGATGAAATTGCCTTTCTTCTGGTCATCTTCTTCCTCTTCATGTTTGAAATGGTATTTCTGAATGTAGCATTGGTGTTCCAAGTCCACGATTTGGCGACAAATGTGACATCGCTTCTTTCCTGAACAGACGTGAGCCTTGGCACAATTGGTACTTATGCCTTGTCCACAAGTTGGGCACAATCTAAGAAGCTGACAAGCAGATTTCTGCTGTGAACCTTGTGTCTTCAAATGTTGTTGGTAACAAGTTGGACTGACAAAAGTGCGCTGACAATCTGAGGAATGCACTCGTTCTTGTCCTTCGTCCAGACAGGGTTTAGAGGCTAAACATCCTGAGCCTTTCGATCCACAATGCTTGTGTTGCTCTCGATTGTTATAGCCATAGTCACATTTCTCACAGTAATAACTGTATGACAGGAATTCGTTGATACTGGTAATGGCATCGAAATGTTCATCCTGATGATAGATGTGAATGTATTTTCCGTCTTTGAAATCTTTGCTCGAAACAACAGAGGTCCGCGCACTTCTTGAGGGTGCACGTTCAAGGTGTAGCGTGGAGCCAAGATGTCTTGCAACTTTTGCATTTCAGGAATGCCGCAGGGTGTGTCTTTTGGATATCCCCACTTACTTTAACAGGAGTTCTATTTCTCTTCGTTGTTTGGCTCGGCTAGATTTTTGAATAGTTTTGCAGCCTTTTTTCCAGTCTGCCGTGTCGTTTTTGTCGGCATACGTTCGTCCCACCACGATGTCACGGGCTAAACACATTTGGTCTTGAGTGTTGTTGATTTGAACGAGGCTGCGCTTGATGCTGTGAAGGTCGTCTACCAATAACACCTTTTGCTTTGACCGGTCCCATGGGGAAGAGACACGTGGGTCACAAACAGTTTCGCTTTTCCGTCGGTGATGTGAAAGTTGTCGTTGGATTGCTGCACGTGTTGAATCTTGTCCATGACTTTGGAAGGTGTCAATTCTGCCGAACTGCTAAACTCGATCCAATCGGGTGACTTGAAACTGTTGTCATAAATGGAAAGTCTCAAGTGATCGTCTTCTTTGGCTTCCCATTGCCGTTTCCGTGTAGTTAACAAAGAATCCCACACATCAGTGATGAACCCTTCTGCTTTCTCCAACGGTACGTCGGACTTGAAATCTTTAAACTTCACCGTGTACGTGTAGGCCGTGGTTCTAAATTTTCTAGAGGAGCGTTTGTCCGTCTCTCGAATGTGAAAGTACTTTTCAGGGTTTACTTGTGGTGATGGCGGACTTTGGTTGGGTGTTGACTCTCTGGGTCTGGATTCTGGTTCACTCATGTTATCTTCAAAATCGCTGGCATGAATTTGAACCAAGACTTCAGGTACTGTGCGAGGCGATAAATCACGTTTCTGCGCCTTACATTTCTTGTCCTTTCTTTAAGAAATGATGCGATAGTTTCATCTTGACTTCAAAAAGTCAAATAACTACATTTGAAACGCCATTGACCCCTATATATCTATGTCAGACCAGTGTATATATAAAGGGCTGGTGCCTTCTCTCTCAGTATTCATTTCACTTTCAAGCCGACTAGCACGATGGAAGAACCCACACAGATCGAACTTCTGATCAGAGCTTTGCGAGGTGTCCGAAGAAAGTTTTCTTCAGACAAGCCGACGGACTACTCCCCCTCCTTTCGAGATAAAATTCAAGATACTTGCTATATCTGTCAGAAGAAAGGGCATTGGGCAAGAGAATGTTCTGACCGTCAAGAAAGCAAGACCAGTGTGAAAAGAGACAAAAGTCAAGATACCTGTTATCATTGTGAAGAGAAAGGACATTGGTTTTCAGACTGCCCTAAGAAACAACAGGAACAGGAGGAGGAAGAAAAAGAGGTGCCCTCGACAAACGAAGATCTCCAACACGTCCAGAGAGAGAAGAAAGAAAAGAAAAGAAGGCGAGAAAAAAGCCAGGAAGAAGAGGAGGAAAAACCTGTGAAAGTAAAGTAATTAAAAAAAAAAAAAAAAACAGAGAGAGAAAAGAAAAAAAGATACAGAAGAAGTCTATAAACTTTTTAAAAAATTGTTGTGTTGTGACAATGGATTGTAAAATTTGTATCAGAATAGACCAGACTGAAAAACGTAAGTGTCTCCTGCTTTTGATTTTTTTGAATGATAAAGGGCCTACACTCATGCTCTC
The DNA here is from genome assembly GCA_016617855.1 of Megalonaias nervosa. Classification (NCBI taxonomy): domain Eukaryota; kingdom Metazoa; phylum Mollusca; class Bivalvia; order Unionida; family Unionidae; genus Megalonaias; species Megalonaias nervosa. The sequence goes on from JAECUM010090643.1 coordinate 37,351, forward strand.
ACACACGTACATCATGGGGCTAAAAAAGGGATTTGAGTTTTAATTGATTTTTGCAAAGTGAATACTATCTCTTTTCGAAGAAAGTGGATGGGGCTGAAAAGGGCCCTTGGGTGTTTGTTTTTTCAAAAAATAAATTCAGGAACGAGAAGCAATCAGCTTTAACTGTCTTAAGCCTTTGCTACGGCCAAGGCCAACTTCTGGACCTACTCCCGTCGATGATTGGGTAGAAGGTACTAGGGATGGTATGTCAGGTGTAGAACCCGGGTTGGCTGTTTGGCACGGGAAGGTCTTTTCCTCTTGGGTCGTAATAAAGAAGTCTGATACATTTATTTCAGACTTCTTAACTCTGCCAAAATGTCCAAGAATACCATTACCGTTTGACTTTTACTGTTCTCCTTCTCTCCTAGACCTTATTTCTTCTCTGCTTCTTCTTGTTTCTGTCGTTTCCTTCTTGCTCTTCTTCTCGCTGTTGCTGTTCAAAGAGATAAGCTTGTTCTGCTTCTTTCTGCTGTTGTAAAAATTTCTCCAATTCTTCTTTCTGTCTCTGTTTAAAATCCTCGACCTGTGGTAAAGAAGGAAAAGGTGGTGAAGGTACTGGTACCGGAACAAATTCTTGCGAAGATTGAAATTCTACTAAATCCCAATTGAAATCGGTCTCTTCTGGAAGTAGCCCTGTGTTGACCTTGGTAGCCACTGCTAAGCCATCGCTTCCTGTCTCCTCGGCCTGTGCACCCCAATTCATTGTCTTCTTAGCTTAAGTCATGTTTCGAAAAACAATGTCGCATCGATTAACTGTGCACAGACGCTAGTGCAACTATATAGGGAATGTGACGTCACAGGTAGCTCTTTTCGGATTGGAAGACAGACTCCGCGAAGTGACTGAATTTTGTAACGCGTGTTGGGATTGGTGAACAATCTCAATCCGTTTCGATCCGGTCTTCCACTATAAATAAACGCTGTTCACTTCATTTACTTCACCTGTTCTCGTCACAAGATGTGGACAAACGTTAAATCCTCTACTGTCGTATCGTCGATGCTGTTCCGTACGAACTTACCCATGTATGTTAAATCATCGTGGACCTTTATCCGGATCACCGAGACGACTGTTTGGAAACGAAGGACCTATGTGGAGAGACAAGGCTGTCTGAAGGGAGTCCTCATCTATGGACCATAGGTTAGACGAAGTTTGAGAAAGAAAAGAAGATCAGTGAGATGTCCTCTATGTTAACGAAATGGTGTCAACATAAAAACCAAAGGCCCTTTTCGGGGCCACTTTCATATGCCTCGAAAAGATATTTATTCTTTCTTGCCTATATGTGTTATCTATGTGTTGTATATGTCTCTGTCTCTATATTGTATTTGTCCCTACCTAGAGTGGTAGCTGCGTGTATTCAGGTCAGCCACTTGCCACATTGTTGCAAGTGTCCAGTACCGTGACGTCACCCCACCTGTTCCATTCCTATTGTCCCTATACCAAATTCCCATTCTCCGTATATCACCCCAGAGTTTTGGTTTTGACCGTATAGATCTTGTTCGTATACAGGCCCGGGGACTGTAATGTATTTTCCGATTGTCCGTATATCGATCCCATATACTATTCTTGTCAAATGGTAGTATAACCCAATGAGAAGATACCTAAGGCTCATCTGCAACCTATTCCTGCATTTGACGAACCATTCAGCAGAATTATGGTAGATTGTGTTGGTCCCTTACCTAAGACCAAGTCAGGCAACCAATATTTGTTAACCATTATGTGTGCGTCAACAAGATTCTCAGAGGCAATTTCTTTGAGGAATATGAAACCCAAAACTAGAGTAAAAGCTTAGATAAAGTTTTCTCACTCAGTTTGGCCTTCCTAAACCTGTCCCATCAGGTCAAAGGTCAAATTTTATGTCTTTAATTTTCCAGCTTTGTATGCTTGAATTTATCACTCAGCAATTCAGGTCAAAAGTGAAAGTATGGTTTCACTGAACTTTAATTGAGAGCAATTTTGAGTCTTGTAATAGAGTTCATTCTCTCTTGCTCATTCTTCAAAATTTTCTTCAAATTAGATTTTACGGCCCTTACAAAGTAAAAAAGAAAATGAATGAGTTAAATTATAATAATAGTACTCTGATCTAAATAAATTAATGGAGTACTAGTATATTGAAAGAGTAAATCATTCAATTAATTTAGTTGTACCTGTCCCACAAACTGAGGATTTAAGGGAAGAAATTCAATCGAACACTGATGATCGTGGAGCAACAAATCTTCGGAATTCGGAAATTATGAAAAATCTGGACCAGAAACTTTTACATTTGCAACAACAAGAAAGGAATGAACATAAACAGTTATTATTCGAATATGAGCACTTGTTCCCAGATATTCTTACGAGGACACACAAAATTTTTTATAGATTCAAAACCTGTGAAACAACACCCATACAGGATGAACCCTCACAAACAGGAATACTTGAAAAAGGAAATTCAGTATTTGCTGGAGAACGATTTCATAGAGCCCAGTAAAAGTGATTGGAGTTCACCATGCATTTTTGTTCCGAAACCGGAAAAAACTTTCCGTATGTGCACTGATTATAGGAAGGTGAACAGTATGACAAAAACAGATTCATTTCCATTACCAAGAATCGATGACTGTATTGATAAAATTTGAAATTCCAAGTATGTCACCAAACTTAATCTTCCGAAAGGATTTTGGCAAATTCCTCTAACGGAGAGGGCAAAGGAAACTTCGGAATTTGTGACTCCAGATGGACTCGATCAATATAAGGTAATGCTGTTCGGGATGAAGGGTTCCCCAAGCACCTTTCAACGTTTGATGAATATGATTACCTCTGGTCTAGAATATTGTGATGCTTACATCGATGAAGTCATCATTTACAACGACACCTGGAAAGAACATCTAGCCACGATTTGGAATTCTTTGAAAGACTTACGTGTGTGAATGTGTGATTTAGATTTTTAACGTAGCTTTAACAATATTTCGGTCATACCGCTACGATGTCTGCAGTGTGGCAGTTTATAGTGATGTCTAGCACTGGGGCATCAGGCCACAGACATGTAGCATCATGTCCCACCCAGTCACATTATCCTGACACCAGGCCGACTAATCCTAACACTAACCTCTTAATGCTGAGAGCCAAGCGAGGCAGCTGTTAGTAAAATTTTTGTAAGTCTTTGGTATGACCCTGCCGGGGATCGAACCGACGACCTCCCGCATCCGAGGCGGACGCTCTAACCACTAGGCCACCGGAGCGGTCTTGAATAACTTACTGATGTAAATTTAACAATCAACTTATCTAAAAGTGAGTTTTGCCGTGCTTGTGTAACTTTCCTAGGACATATTGTGGGACATGGTCAAGTTCAACCTATAGATGCTAAGGTCAAGGCTATCTCTGATTTCTCTGTGCTTGTCAGTAAAAAGCAACTGATGCGATATTTGGGTATGGCCGGATACTATCGAATGTTTTGTTCCAACGTTTTTAATATTGCTGAACCCCTGACAAACTTATTGTGCAAAAAAATCAAGTTTCTTTGGACTGAAAAATGTCAGGAGGCTTTTGATAGATTAAAAGTCATACTTAAAAGTGTGCCGGTTCTTACAGCTCCAAATTTCAGTCAATCTTTTAAACTATCAGTTGATGCAAGTGATGTAGGGGTTGGATCAGTATTGATTCAAGAAGATAGAAATGGTGTTGATCATCCAGTGTGCTATTTCTCTAAGAAATTAAATAAACAACAAAGAAATTACTCAGCAATCGAGAAGGTATGTTTGGCTTTAATATTGGCATTACAGCATTTTGAAGTTTACATTAGTTCAGCTCCTTCTCCGGTAGTTGTGTTTAGTGATCACAACCCCTTACTTTCATCGACAAGATGTAATATAAAAATCAAAGATTATTAAGGTAGAGTTTGTTTTTACAAGAATATAATCTTGACATCAGGCACATCAAAGGATAAGACAACATAATTGCAGATGCACTTCCCCGTGTATAGAAATATTACTTAGTGTACACTTTGTATAATTCATAAGAGTTCTTCTTATGTAATTTTATTTTACCTTATGTATAAGTTACATATGGTAAAGAGAAAGCTTTATTATATACATTTTTCTTTTTCTTTTTGGGGGAAGTGTTGCGTATATGTAATTTAATTCTTGTGTGCTACTTTTAAATTCTCTTTTATTTTATTTTTATTTCATTACATATTATTGTAATGATGATTTTATCCACTGGATTTGAGATTTTTTCGGAAAATTCAGTTTTCTGTTTTGATCTGATAAACGCAGTACATTGCTACATTTTAGTTTTAGCTGAGATTGGTTCAGAGATTAGTAAACACAGAGTGAAAATGATTGGTCATTATCAAGGTCATGTTCTGCTTGCGTGATAGTTCTATTTTGTAAATAACTGTTTTATTGAATCTTAGAGTAAGATTTGTTAAATTTTACCATGGCGTACGTGCCTATCGGCTGTGTGCTTTTACTGTCTTGTTCAAAATGGGTGACCACGTCGGCCATCATGTGATCTAAAATTGAGGGTTAAAACAGACGTTTTCTAGTGGATTTGATCAGTCGTAAAATATACCTTCTATCAGAAAGGTACTCCTGTTGTTGCCTTTGAATTGAGTTTTTTTTATTTCAAATAATTCATTCACCCTGGAAAATACTCTTCTTCAACGAAATTCTTGGACAAAAACATTCACTAAATTATTCGGAATTCAAAAGCCGGAATTATATTCTTGGTGACTCAACAAGGAACTGTTGACACATCAACACAAACTGGTTATAGAGGACATCATCGCCTTCCATATTGTAACTTCATCAAGATTCGAACTTGGATTCAATTAGAACTTTTCAGTGATAGGACCTATATATTTGAATTCTAGGATTAATTTTTGGATTATATTCTCAAATTGTAAGTCCTATTTGATATTTGTACCTTCTTTTCTAGGAAAATAAATTATTTTGTTAAATTTACAAAGCTTGTTGACTTCACTCTTTTCTTTTGTTACTTTTGTACGAGCCTACACGTAACAAAGGAAACTTGGGGTTCTCGTCCTTGGGATATATGAATTTTGGCTAAAACAGTTAAAAAAAAAAAAATGTTTTTGAAATTTAAATTCCCCTAGTTTTCAGAATAGTTTAAATCCCAAGTACTATTTTATATTTTGTTTGAAATTTTAGTGACATCAACAGGCTTTTTTTCACAATGTCATCAAAACTGCAGACGTTTCTTTCCAGTCCTACTCAGGAGCAGTTGGATAATTTGAAAAAAGATGAGTTGCTTGAACGTGACAGAAAATATAATCTTTCTGAGGCAAAATCTTCCTTAACGAAGCAGGAAATTAAAAATATTTTGATCCAAGATTTGGTAAACAAGAATGTTTTCGATAAAAGTGTTTTGGGTTCTATCAGCAAGTCTGCATCAGACCCTGACATAAAAGTAAAGGAATTGAAATTAAAATACAAGATGGAATTAGAGTTAAGGAAGCTGGAGCTTCAGAAAGATAAAGAGGAAAAAGAAATACAAATGCAGCTGCAATTGGAAAAGGAAAAAGAACAAATGCATTACAGAAAGACCAAATGCAGTTACATTGGAGAAAGAAAAAGATCAAATGCATTTACAAAAAGAAGAGAAACATTTGCAGTTGCAATTTGATGTGTGATGTGATTTGAATTTTTAACGTAGCTTTAACAATTTTTCAGTCATATCGCTACGATATCTGCAGTGTGGCAGTTTATAGTGATGTCTAACACTGGGGCATCATGCCGCAGATATGTAGCATGAGAGAGAGAGAGAGAGAGAGAGAGAGAGAGAGAGAGAGAGAGAGAGAGAGAGAGAACGAAAAACAAATGCAGTTGGAGTTACAGAAAGAACAAATGCAATTACAAAAAGAACAAATGCACTTACAGATGCAAAAAAGAGAAGGATGAAAAGGATTTTCAAATTAAAATGAAAGAATTGGAGCTGTCAAGTGAAAAGCACGATCCCACTTCACATACAAATTCAAGTTTTGATATTACAAGAAATATCAGGTTAGTGCCCCTTTCAGAGAAAATGAAGTAGACAAATATTTTCCTCGTGTTGAAAAAGTGCCGAAAATTTAAAATGGCCAAGGGAGCACTGGACTCAGTTACTACAATGCTTACTTGTTGGTACAGCTAGTGATATTTACCATTCACTGTCAGTTCATCAAAGTGCTGACTATGAAAAAAAAAATCCGACCTTCTACTAAGTTAAAAATATCTTTTGTTCTGATTTGATCAAAACAGAACTAATTCAATCAGTCATATTTTTTAAAAAAATTCTTATGAGAAAAAAAAATAACGTTTCCCCTCCACCATCAACTCGCGAAGTCATGGTAGGTCCCTAATAACTGTGAAGCTTGGTAACACGCACCACGCACTACGTGGATACAGAAAGTGATTTTAACACAGGCTAAATCTAATGCGGTTCAGTGATCGAAATGCGAGATAAACACTGGTTTAGAAAGAATGCTCTCTAGTGTAGGCTTAACTCTGTGTCAAAGTTCAGAACAGGTCAATAACTTCATTCACCTCGGCTTGTGTATTATAAAGCACAAACAAGGAGTATCGTGTATACAGATTTAGACTTGAAGAGGTTAGTAAAAGCATCGTAACTATTCTCTCTCTCTCTCTCTCTCTCTCGTAGTTGATATTTCATTTACCGTTTTATGCATATGATGTTTATCTGTAATATATATATATATATATATATATATATACATATACATATACACTCACGCCACTGAAAACGTTATGGAACATTGTGGTGCACTCTATTTAAAATATAAAAAGTATTATTATGTATGTACGTCTCTTGAAGAGGTTTAGAAAGGACGGATTTGTTCAGTTAATTTGCTTCAAATATTTGACAGTTTTCGATCTTTGTTTTCGTTTCTCCGTTCAAAACAGACTATACTTTTCGGTGTAATTATGTAACATTCTCATCGTTATTTTACCACGACTCATAAGGAAATGCAGTCGAGAATTAGTACACTGTTTTATCGGGTCTTCCGCAGTTCAGCCCCCGCAAGTAGCATTATTGATATCGGTCAGCCAGTCTTTACTTCCGTTATCATATTGCTCAGCTTTGTTTCAAAGGAAATACTGTAAACACCGATTTATTAGCACGATAATTACCGAGCAGAAGTAATGCACGAAATTTGTATAGTACTGTATACCACAACACTGTGAGACGACAGCTGTCGTTCATTATTGCCTTCGACCTATACCGACTAAACACCTGTGTGATCGAGTCGTGGCATCAACTGTTCGCACCACGTCGACGGTAATTTATGCTCAGGCATGTTCAGTCTACCTAAGATCAGAAGCCAGTATTGTAAACACGGATTTTAACCGCACCAAAATTTAATGACAAGTCAGGTACCTCGCTTCTCGTTTTTTTGTCGCGAGTGATACGTTTGTAAACACGGTATTCACTTTATAATTTGACGGAGTATTTTTGTTTGGTTGGTTTTTAATTTCAACGTAGATTTAACTACTTTTATAATTTATAATGTGGAGAAAATGTAGATGGGGATGTGGTCTTTATTTATTTTTAGGATTATGAAGATTGACATTAAATTGTTCGATACTAAATTAGTACTTATTATCACTAGGAGATAATTTGAAGCCGGGGCCACAGCTGGACTAGTAGTCTACGCCACTCGTCTTCACAGATCAGCCACATCTCACCTCTCTCTGCGTCGGTTCGAGTCTCGGCTCTGCTAACTTGGGCGTTTGAGAAAGCTTGCTAGTAGGTCCCTGTGAATGGCCGGCCTTAGGCCGATTGCACCAATTTCGGGCCCTGCGCTCACAGGGACCCGCACGTTAGTAATTTATAAATATTTATCTATAGAGAGAACGTAATTTTAAGCGATGGAAGAAACTTTTAAGTTCCATATCATATAAAACTTGTTTAAAAGTTTATTTCCAAATAACGTGATCACCGGGGGGGGGGGGAGACTTAAATGGGGTGGGGGGGGGAGATGGGGGGGGGGGCCCGCCAAAATTATCAAAATCGGGCCCCGCGTTTCCTAAGGCCGTTATTGTTTCCGTGGGTCAGTGGTTGTTTTCGGGGTCTACCCCGGTTCTTCCTCCACCGGATATATTGGCCGCCATATATATCATATCGTCATCATGTACTGAAAAATGGCGTTAGCTAAACCAAAGTATTTGAAGTATATGTGGTCATACACTTACATGTGCTCTGGGAGTACAGACCGGCAGTTGTTCCTATTTAAATCATGTCAAGACATGTACAGAAAAGAAGACCAATTACGAAAGTGGACTCATGCAAAAAATATATTTCCTTATACTGCTATTGTGCTAATATCAAAAGATATTTTTAAAATTGTTATTATATATATATATATATATATATATATATATATATATATATATATAACTCCTGGTACGTGATTTTTTAAATTTAATATTTGTAATTTCTATTTATGGCTGTGAATTGTACATATTGTCTTTAGTTACTCTTTGCCTATTGGACTAGGGTCTGTTAAGAGCGTACAATAACATAGGATCTATAAATAGAAGATTACGTATGTGTTGACGATTGCTAATAATACTCTTAGTAAGATTTAGTGACGTCTTTAGGTTAATTTCTCATTGTCTAATGGGGTTTAGACGGTTCTAGAAGAGTTTTTGAAATAAATTTATTAGAATGATACGTTGAGTACGTTGTGAAACAGTCGTAATAGAAGGTGTATATAAGGAGATAACAGCAACCAAATTCATTCCTATTTTGGAGTCGTCCTCATTTCTTGTGTTCCTGTTGTAAGTCTGCAGACGTGTTTTCTTTTATTGTTGTAATTAGATATTATTCGAGAGGACAAACATTTGTTGGTGGAAATAAAAGTGTTCATTATTTGGACTAAAATTCTATTCTGGAACTATTATAAATTAATCAAAGGAGTTTTGACAAGGCCATTTTGACAGTGTCGCGATTCTTGGCAGACCAGTACATTTCCGGTTTTGAAATTTATATAGAACTTTTCATTCTTTTGGACGTTCCATATAACTTTATCAGGATTATTTTGGATTAATTTCATAATACTATATGTTCCTCTCACGTTGTCATTTATGACCTTGATAATTTAATTATTTGTCACGCTTTACAAAACTTGTTGTTTTCCTTCTTCCTGTTACTTAGGTTATGATGACAGAGTCGTAACAGAAATTGGGGGCTCGTCTGGGATACGAACGTTAGAAATATTTCAGAGAAATTGAAATTGTTTTGAACTTTAAATTTATATTATTTCGGACTTTTTCTGTCCCTGCTCTTTTGATTTTACGTAGTGAAACCTATAAGCTTTCACAATGTCACCTAATGTGAAGTAAATTATTTTAAATCCTAGTTAGAGACGGTCAGAGTCTTTGAAAAGGATGAATTTCTTAAGCTTCCCAGGCAAAATGATCTTCAGGAGGCAAAGCCATCTTTGTTAAAGCAAGAAATAAAAATATTTTGGTTCAGTATTGGTAGAAAAGAATATTTTGGGTAAAGGTTCTTTGGGTTTCATTAGTAAGCCCTCATCTGACTCTAACTTGCAAGTTATGGAATTGAAATTAAAATGCAAGAGTAAAATGATTTTAAGAAAGTTTAAGCTTGAAAACGAGGAATAAGAGAGACAAATTGAAAAAAAAATAAGAGATGGAGATGAAATTACAAATGCAAATGCAGAGAGAGAGAGAGAGAGAGAGAGAGAGAGAGAGAGAAGTATGACAGATGTAAATCAAATCGCAAATTCAGAAAGAAGAAAAGGAAGACAAATGTAGGAAATGAAAGACGCAGATGTAAAAAATAAAGAGAGAGAGAGAGAGAGAGAGAGAGAGAGAGAGAGGGAGGGAGAGAGAGAAAGAGAAATTTAAAGAGAAGAAAGAGAGATGCAATGAAGTTGCAAATACAAAAAGAAAAGAAAGTAAGGAAATTTCAAATAAGATTAAAAGAATTGGAAATGGCAAGCATAAACCACTCCACTAATGAAAGTTCATTTTTTTTATATTACTAAAATATTAGATTAATCCCTCTTTTTAAAGAAAAAGATGTAGATCAATATTATTCACATTTTGAAAATAAAATAGCCAATAATTTAAAATGGCCAAGAGAGCACTGGACTTTGTTATTGCAGATTGTACTTACTGGCAAATCTCGTGAAGTCAATACTTCACTGTCAACAGAAGAAAGTGCTGATTATGGCGTGTGGTCAAGAAATGAATATTGAAGGGTTATGAGCTGGTACCTGAGGCATATGGACAGTGGTTTCGGAATCGCAAGAAAGAAAATAGCAAAACCCATGTAGAGTTTGCTAGGGAGAAAGAACAATTATTTTACAGGGTTTGTGGATCTAAAAAGACTAATACAAACAGAAAAGGAAATTGAGATCTCCTGTTTGTTTCAGAGGTACCAATTTGCTATTGTTTTTTAAACAAACGGGGTCCTGATGGGAAAATATTGTCTTCCCGAGGTACCCGCTGATAACGAGTCAGTAAAACCTATTGCAAGATCTTACATCATATTTATTATCCGAAAATTAGGAGTGATGTTTCTAAATACTGTAGATCTTGTCACACTTGCCAAAAATGGTAGGAAAACCTAAGCAAAAATATATAAAGCTCATTTACAACCATTTCCTGCATTTGATGAACCAGATGGTAGAATAAGGGTAGACTGAGTAGGTCCCTTATCTAAGACCAAGTCAGGCAGCCAATACTTGTTGACCATAATGTGTGCGTCGACAAGGTTTCCATTGGCTATTCCTTTACGGAATGTTAAGACTAAAACTATAGTCCAAGCTTTAATAAACCTCTGTAGCTGTTTTGGCCTTCCTAAGTCTGTTCAGTCTGATCAATGTTTAAACTTCATGTCAGGGATCTTCCAACAAGTTATGTATAAATTAGGTATTCAACAGTTCAAGTCCTTTGCGTGTCACCCTGAAAGCCAATCAGAATCTAAAGAATATTATAAGGACATATTGCTTTGATACCAGGAAAGACTGGGACGAAGGTATTCATTTATTGTTGTTTGCTGTTATGAAGTCTGTTCAAGAGTCCCTTGGATTTAATCCTTCTGAATTTGTTTTCGGACACATGCTGTTCGTGGACCATTGAAGTTGTTGAAAGAGAAACTTCTTTTAACAGAAGAATTAGTGTGTGTGTTTGTGTGTGATTTGGATTTTTAAAGTAGCTTTAACAATTTTTCAGTCTTATCGCTATGATGCCTACAGTGTGGTAGTTTATAGTGATGTCTATCATTAAGGCATCATGCCACAGACATGTAAAATGACGTCCCACCCAGATACATTATCCTGACACCAGGCCGGCCAGTTCTAACACTAACCTGCCAAGCGAGGGAGCAGCTAGTACCATTTTTATAAATCTTTGGTAGAAACAGATTGTATATGGTCAGGATCCTAACAAAGTTTGCACACAATTTTGACTATGTAATCTTCCATTTTTGAGATAGTGTACTTTGCATTTTTTTCCAAACCTTACAGAGTAACATATCCGTTATAATCTTTGATAGGCAGATTCTTTAATTTTTTATGCGGGTTTAGGGGATTTCAGGACTAGGAGAACTTTAGATTTTGCGAAGAAAAAAATCCGGCATTGAGGTAGCTAAAAAATATCGTTTTTTCTGATTTGATGAAAACAGAACTAATTCAATCAATTTTATTATAAAATAAAATTCTTATTAGAAAATAATATCACGTTTCTCCTCCACGATCAACTGGCGAAGCTAGGACTATTTTTATAAATCTTTGGTATGACTCGGCCCGGGTTTGAACCCGCGACTTCCCGCATCCGAGGTGGACGCTCTAACCACTTAGGCCATTGGAGCGGATGAAGAACCAGATATTAGTTTACTTGATTATGTCTCTGATTTTTAATACAAACTATCGAAAGCTTGTGAAGTGGCAAGAAATAATCTTCATTCTACCCAATCGCAAAGGAAACGATGGCATGACAAAACTAGAGGGAAAGGAAGTTTTCAACCTGGTGATAAAGTTCTGGCTCTCTTGCCCATTTCTCAAAGTCCTCTTCAGGCTAGGTATTTTGGTCCCTATAGTATTAAAAAGAAAGTAAGTATGTCTCACATTTTCATTTATACCTTTGATAATTAAATTATTTGTTAAGTTGTACCAAACTTGTTGGTTTTACTTTTTTCTGTTACTTAGTTTATGACCGTAGAGTCGTAACATTATATTCGCCGCCTAATTAACAGCAAATTGTTATACAATATGGCCGCTGATAAACTTCATCCTGACTACATTACTATCATAGGAGGAGAAAAGGATTCACACATGTCGGTCATTTTTCATCGATTAAACATAAAATCAAGTGCTTAACGTTTACTGAAGTGTTTTATAGCTTCCACATTGGAGTCACTGCTTTACTATCATAAAACACCTATCTGAGTTCTCAAACCTAAATATTTTCTCCGATTATTTTAGTTAAGCAAGTATAATGCTATATTAGGTTTCAATAAACAGCTATGGCCACGCTGACGGCTTTTAAGTTTTAATTAGCAGCTATGTTGACGCGGACGTCTTCTATGTTTCAATTAACATCTTTGGATACACTGACGGCTTGCAATTTAAAATTAACAGCTATGGACACACTGACGTGTTTTAATTTTTAATTAACAACTATGTACACGATGACCAGTTTTAAGTTTTAATTAGCAGCTATGGATAAGCCGACGGGTTTAACACTTTTTAATTAGGAAAACACATATGTGTTTCCGACTGCACAAGATTTAAACTTAGGGAAGGTATTTTTTTTTTTTTTTTTTTTTAAATTATACATATTATAATGATTAGTATAAGAAATGTACTAAGCCTTCAAGTACTGGGCTAAACCAGTTCAGTAGTCAAGTAGACGCACTAATCAATTTTGGGAATTCTTTTTGAATTATTTTTTTACTCCGCGGGGAAAAACGCGCTAGGGTCGGCGACAAAAACAGTGACGGTCTGCCGACCGGAAAGACCTATTTTGTTTTCTTACCCGCTATGGATGCGCTGACGGCTTTTTAATTTTTAGTTAACAGCTATGGATACGCTAATGGATATTAATTTTTAATTAACAGCTATGGATACGCTGACGGCTTTTAAGTTTGAAAGTATTCCGGAGAAAGCTAACGGCTCCACTTTCCAAATCATACCTTGTATAGACCATTCTTAATGAGATCCTCATGAATATTAATGTATCGTGAAAACGAGGCTAAGCTAGGCAGATCGCGACTATACTGCATATAATATATTATGTAGATTCCTTTTGCGAGAGAATATAATATATTGATCACGGCTGTAATGGATGTAATGTATTTTATAGAGATTGTTTCCTTTTTTCGTAAGAATATTTTATATTATAGAATTACCACTGTATATATTATAATGACGAAAACTTATTTGATATGTCCATTCTCTAAATGTAAGTTGATTTACGTCCTATCTTGAGTGTCCTTTCTCTACAGCACACAAAATACAAGTTAACGATAGAGAAAAGAAACTATTTAAAGCATGAATTTTGTTTCTGATTAGGTATAGTTTAAATGTACATGCTATGATCAATCAATACTGTGGTCAAAACACACGGTCAGAATAAAACATTTACAAAATGTGCATAGCGACACAAACTGCCCTTTTAACCAACCACTCCCCCTCCCCCCCAACCAGTATAGACTTTGTGGTGTGCTTTAAATAATTTTTGGGTACATGTCGGTATGCTTGCATTTTAAATTGTATCAGAAGTGCACAACCTGGTTGTTGTTATGGTGCTTGCTGCTTTTAGTGCCTGGGGGTGGGACAATATGGATATACGATTTTATTCATACGAACACATTTTGTTTGTTTCAATAACAGACTGGCAGTTATATATTTACCCACAAAACAGCAGGATGATTTGTTCAAAACTGTTTGAAAGCCATTCATATATATATATATATATATATATATATATATATAATCAAAGCACCCTGCCCCCAAACACACAAATTGGTCCCTTATTTATGTGAACTTCTTCATTGATTATAATTAATATTATTTTTGTGGTGTTGGTAAATGGATGAATTTTAACACCCAATATGTAAATGCAGACATTAGATAAAGTAAACATAATTGGGAAGAATCGTGTCTAAACAATATAAAATTTTGTCATTTTATGTATGGGATATTCTGTTAATCTGTTTATTAAAATAATTTTCTCTTTAATTTTAACAAAACCTTTATCTGCCATAATTTGGTCCCCTGGTTCTAACAAATCTATAAGCTGGTGCCTAGCTTAGCCTCGTTTTGGATTCGTTGACCCAGGGTCACATGAATACATGAATACATGAATACATTCTGAGAATGGTCTATTACGTCGGGAATAAACACACTTAAGCTAACACGTGACATGCAAATTAATACGATTGATGCATAGTAATAGAAGGTCACGTGAAAGCTGCCTAGTAAATACTACTGAGATTATAACACAGGTCGTCCGTCGAGCATTTACCTCCCATGGATATATAGTACTGTTAAACACAGGTTTACAGCTGCTAGATGGATTCTATAAATCGGAATTTTTTTTTTATACAGGTGAGTATAATAAATTCCTCTATTCTACAAGTCAATATAATGAAATCATCTATTATACAGGCCAGGATAATGAATTCCTCCCTCATGCAGGTCAATAAAACGAATTCATCTATTATACAGGTAAAAGTAATAAATTCCGCTATATTTCTTTAAAAAAGAAATTTTTCATTTTCCTACAAATCGCTCAAAAACTAATAGTTTCCGCCCCGTGGTTCCCCTTTCCTTAATTTTCTCTCTTGTCCGGTAACCAGCATCTTTAAACAGATCCTGGTCCTCCAAAAGACTTATTGCTTCTTCAGATTTTAAGGTTTCCACAATGATAGCTACTTTGCTTTTGTTGTTGGCTCAAACAGACAATTATGGGCGTCGGACCGACGGGAAGATACTCTTTTCGAATGTTGTTACCATGAATATGGTAGCGTGATAGCGAATATATGTTTATGTGTCTTTGTTTCTATGCATATAACAAGATCTAATATATAGTAATACATACATACGGTAAATGGTTGGTTGGTCTTGACGGCACCATGAACACATTAAGCACCATGAACACATTAAGGACTGGCTCCGGAAAGCCGAAGAGATTGAAGCAAAGCGTCTTTCAAAAGGATATACTCTGACGGCCAGTCTGGACTGGTCTGGGCGAGTATCGAACCTGCCATAATCATCGTTGTTTAAAATTGAAAAGAAATCAAAGCATAAATAACTAGTTTATTTAATACGCCTTCGTGAGTACAAGTGTATCATAAGTTTAATTTTCTGTCTTTTCTGTATTTTTTCAGACATAAATTGTATGGGCATTTGACAAATAAATATGGAAAAAGTTACGGAAGCCAGTTCACACCATCGTAATGGCTGCCACCAGAAGTGTTTTGTGCATGTGCGGAAGAACTTGCTTCTGATTTTGACGATGTGTGGAGTTGTTCTGGGTTTTGCACTAGGATTTGGAATCAGAGAAACAAAACCTTCCACCGATCAGTTGATGTGGATTGGTATGTTTTAACGTTTTAGTTATTGATTTCTCCGATTCAAGGAAGAAACAAAATGCACTGTCAGATCAAGTTTAACATGTAAAACAATTCTCGAACCTATTCTTTTTTTCATGTAGCTTCGTCTATTCATAGGTCATATATGCAAATTTTGAATTTTCTTGTTATTGAATAGACACATTCACAGCAAAAGTTTCGAACTATATAATTTACCTATCAGGAAAAAAACGAAGGTAATGCTGCCTACTTAATGTTCTTTTTTTTCTGATGTCTATGTTATTGCTCAGTCCAAAAAATAATTATGGACTGGCAGATCGTTAGAGGTAAGCGTTCAGAATTTCACGAAAACTGGTAAAGAAAACTGCTAAGGGTATTAAGAATTCAAATTATACACGTTATAAAATGGAAACTATATCTTTGTTTCGATGTGCTCGAGTTTGACCACTTGACCGACTTTGCCTCAAGTCCAGATAACTGACTTTAATGTCATTGTTTGCAATAATTTCTTACAATCCTGAGATTGCTATTAACAATGTCATTATTTTATCCATGTCATGGCTTAAACGTGGTTGTATTTTTAAATGAGCTTTGTATGACAGTCAAACATTTGTTTGCACATATATAGTTTCATACGCAACACAGAATATACAATATGTGCTCGACATTGCTACACTATTTGGCACCTTTATATCCTTGTTAGATAAAGTTTAATGTGTCTTGAAAATTTCAGAAGACTTGAACAGACGGTTGTCTAAATTACCATTTTCACTAATTGTGAAGACAACGTTTTGTAAATACTATCCTCATGAACGTTCCATTCAATTATTGGTGTTAATGAGGTTCGTTAGAGTACTATCTTCATGACTGTTACATTCAATTATAGGTTTTAATGGGGTTTCCTACATTGCTATCTTGAGTGTTACATTCCATTATAGTTTTAAATGGGGTTTTCTACAGTACTATCTTCATGAGTGTTACATTTAATTGTTTTAACGAGGTTCTGTACAGCACTATCTTCATGAGTGTTCCATTAATTTCTTTTAATGGGGATTTCTACAGTACTATCTTCATGTGTGTTCCATTCAATTATTGGTTTAATGCTGTTCTCTACCATACTACTTTTATGAGTGTTCCATTCAGTTGTTATAATGCGGTTCTCTGCATTACTATCTTCGTGAGTATTCCATTCAATTATTGGTTTTAATGGGGTTTTTGCACTGCTATCTTTAGACACTCATGAAGATAGCACTGTAGAAAACCCCATTGAAACCAATAATTGAATAGAACACTCACGAAGATAGTACTGTAGAGAACCTCTTTAAAACAATTGAATGGAAACATTCAGTTAATGTTTTAATGGGATTTATACAGTGCTTTCTTCATGTGTTTTACATTCAGTTAATATTTTAATGAGGGTCTCTACATAAACTACACAATTAAATCGTATTACCAAGCTAACTAATGCTAAAACTCGTGCAGGTAGCTTTCCAATATTTTCTTTTCGGGATGTGGAGGACGGGGTTAATTTTGTTAAGTGTTATCAGATATTGTAAAGCAATCGTGCAGCTGGAGAAGAATTTAATAATGTGATGGCTTCGATAGAACAGTGTAAAATCTATTTTCACATTCAGTTATGTGTATGATTTTTTGAAATGTAGAAAACCAATGGCAAATATGTATATCTTCGTTACGAATCTAGGTTTTAAAAATAAGTAACGCAAGGAGAGTGGAACTTACAATTTAATTAAAATCAACAAGTTATTTATTTTTCCAAGTTACAAAGTATAAATCTGAGAAAGACTTACAATATTGTAAATTTAATTCTAAATAATCCTGAACTTCCTATTAAAAGTTCAAAACTTAATTTGTTCCGCATGAACTCCAATAGTAATGAATGTCCTAATGTGCCACAACGATGCAATCCAGAATGTCTTTAAATGAATCATCGAAATAGTTCTAAAATAATTTGTTCGTTTAGAAATCAATGAGCGCTTTAGTAATTCCAATGAATTATTTCAATAATTCCCCTAGAATTATATCTCAACACAGCTAAAATAGTTCCAGAGACTGATCATACAACAGTAATGTAACAGGAATCAATACTTGTTTAGAACGCATATGTTTATTGAGACACAATAGGATTCTCTGGAGTTCCCTAGATGCGAGTCCATTCCAATTGGAAACTTCCGTCGGTTGGTTTTTAGAATATTCTGAACTCATAAAGCTATATCAACGTCTTATTTACAACTTACACTCATGGACAAAAGTTATATGTGTAAAGGTCTTACACACAAACGAATATTAGCCCAAAATACAATCTACAATCATATACAAAATCTAATGCATATATATAAAGTGAATTCAAAATTGCGTTTTCATTGGCGGATGCTACTTCCACTTGTTTTGTTGACGTCAGCAGATGACTAATATTCAGTAGCTGTAATTTCAGAAGTTATCTGGTCTATCTGCATTTTGACCTCTGTTCCTTATTTACACCATATTTGTGGTCTAAACCAAACATTATCAATTGTCTCCAAATGAAGGTTCTTATTGTTATTTTGTCCAATTTATGCTTTATTTGTACCGGCTGGGAATCATTTCGCTTATAGTCTTGTAACAATGTGTGAATAATAATCCTTCATTACACACCTGTCTTTGGATAGCAAACTTCCCCTCTTGGGATCAGAAATTTGCGTCAAGCACTCTGCAAAGTCAAATTTTCTGGCTCCAAATTTAGACACTGGGGCAGAGTTTCATAAATCCTTGAGTCTGAAGCCAAATTCTGACCCTTGGGTAGAGTTTCCTAAATCCTCGAGTCTGAAGCCAAATTCTGACCCCAGTGGGTGAAAATTTTGTATCCTTTACAGAGGCATATGAATTATTTTGTTAATCGGTAATACGTAATGCAGTATTGAATTTGTTGCTATCTAGTGATTCCAGCAGTAATCTTTAATGCTCAGATGACGTGAAACAATCGCTTTTATAAATACGAACTTTTATTGCGCGAATAATAATAATAATAATAAAGATTCTTCGCTTTTTAGTCATGAACATTATCAGAAATTATAAATGAATACTCGTATCGTCTCGTGCTTTTTTAGGTTTTTTTGGCGACCTGTACATGCGACTCTTGAAGATGATGATAATTCCACTGATAGTGTGTAGCGTCATATCGGGTAAGATGATTCGCATGCTCAAGGGCATGCCAGCACATACAAACAATTGTGATACGTAATCGTATTCAGCGAAAATTTAATATTGATTCAAATATCCAGTTCATTCTCCCTGCAAAAATTATATTGCACATCGTTAATACGAGATCAACGTTTAAAAAACATCAGTCAATTATAACCAGTCAGTTGTAATCAGAAAATAGGAAGACAGCTGGATTTTATATAAGGTTCTGAAATAGACTGAAATCTTTCTGTTGCCGTACAGATACATGTAGAGGTTGCTGTAGTAGTAATAGTAGTTGCAGTTGTGATAGTGGTAGTTGTGGTTGTAACAGCTGTTTTATTAATAGTAGGAAGTATTGTTAATAGTAGTAGTTGTAGTGAGGCTAACTAGAAAATAGGAAAACAGTGGGATTTCAAATAAGCTTTTGAAATTGATGAAACTCTTTCTGTTGCCATCTAGATACAAGTAGTGGTAGTAGTAGTAGTAGTAGTATTGGCAGTAGTAGTAGCAGTAGGGATCGTAGTGGTGGTTGTGGTAGTACAAGGGGTAGTAATTGTTGTTGTATTGGTATTAGTAAGTAGTGATAATTATATTTTACTACATTTGTATGGAAAAATATGAGCGAGTTTTTCTGAATAACACACGACCTTGGCAGTGCAGTATATGTCTGAAAACAGGAGTTCATATTTTCCCATACGAATGTAGTAAAGTTTTTATTATATACTCAATTTGTGTTTTCCACCTAATGCTTAATAGTAAAAGAATTCATAACAAGACAAAAGGAAAACACTACAAGAAGCAAAGTAATTGAATTGAACCTGTATCCCAAAATAAATAGACAACCGCAGATTCATCAATACACATTAACTATATTAATGCGCACGAACAACCGCCCAGCAACCTTTGAACTTCATCACGCTTGACATTAGTAATAAAAAGTTCTTGTTTTGGTCTATTTAAAATTGAAATTTAGAGCCATATTTTGAATTAATTCGCATTGAAACAACTTTTCCAGTTGGTCTGGAATGGATAGATTTTGTTTTTCTTTTGATCAATAACAGTTTTGCTTTCCTGCTTGTGACGGACTGGGTTTATTAGCTAAGTCAATTCCATACGATATACATTTGATTTGAGCAGTGGACTGGCATTGAATCAACCGCACCTCTGCTCCGTCATTGATTGTTTGAACAATAATGTGCGAAAAATATTAATTCTTTTAAATGAAATTATGAAAAAAAGACGCTATGGAATAACACACTCATATCGTTTTGAGTGAATCAAGGAGAATGTGATTTCTGTCACGGATGTAGTTGAAATTACAGTAAAATTTTGTGGGGTGTATCAAGTTTTGGAACCCATGACATGGGCCATATAATTCGGATTTGCTTAACTAACAGAAAGTTCATTTTGAAGAAATTCAAGGTGTAAAAATGCCAGTATATTTTATTGCCATTATTATTATCAGCTAAATACATGACATTTATGGCTTCTGTCGCTAGCCTTCATACAAAATTTGTACCAAAAAACTTAAACGGGGAAATGTGCAAAGCAACTACTGTGTGACAGCTAGCGGAAATAAGACTTCGTCGTCTTGGCACATTGGTTCTGATGCTCAAAGTTGTCAACCAGAACCTTCAGTTCCATTTTGTTTTCTCGAATGTATTATTTTGACTGACTTCTACATCGGTACTTCACTGATAGATATGCAATATCCTTTAGCCTCACTATGCTTTTCTATGTTATTCTTGTAAAACCTAGAGAGCACTGGTCATAGTCGGAACCATTCTATTTGCGACAAGTTACGAATATTGCTCCTAAAGAACTCTTTAAATGGTCAGAATGGTATTTTCAATACTGCGTCCCTCACATTTGTTGTGGACGTTGCGAATATCACGTTCATTTGTTTGCTTCTTTGAAAGTTTCATTCGTGACTCAGTGAACTTGTCCACATCGTTAACTTTATCATCTCTATTTTCAAATTGACGAACCATCTTGTTTAGTTCATTCACAAGCAAATATAATAAACCAAAAGCTCAACCCATGCTACATGAGCGTACATTGTTTGCAGGTAGTTCCTAATACGCGATACTATTTGTAGACACACGCGTCTTGTAATCTGAAGCCGTGCAGTATGGAAAGAAATACTGAACGATTCTAACAATGTAAATATAACGGAGAAGAAAATGAGCATATAATAATAATAGTCGTAGTGATGGTGGGGCTGTTAATTGTGAGGCAGGAGCGGGTATTAAGTGCAGTGGTAGTAGTAGCAGCAACACTGCTACCAAGGACAGTTTTAATAAGTTGCAATATAACATCAGACTTCAAAGTATCCATTGTACTAAATAAAATAAAAACTGAGATCAGAAGTTTGTCATGTAAAAACATCTTATCGTTAAAACACGGTGGGAACACTGTTTGAAAAACTAAATTTCATGTTTATTGCTGTTGGAAAATTTCTTTGAATACAACCCTAGAAGTGAATCATTCTTCATTTTCTCTCAGTCGAAGAGTTTTGTTATGTACACTTTGATATTATTGTGATTTTTGGATCGCGATAAGGCCACATTCTTGTTAATGTGTATCGTAATTGAATTGATTGTATATGAAATATGCGAGAAATATGATAGAATCTTAAGTAACATGTTCACAGCAGATTAAAAAAAGTACGTCAGTTTTTTTTTTTTTTTTTTGTTTTTTTTCTCGCATGTCGGTATAAAGTTCAACTATTGTTTATAGAATAGAAACTGGATAATTTGCTTACGAATTATTAATTTACGTTTCAGTTTATAAAATTTGTTCTGGTATCAGAATCTAATCTGTATGCTTTTTGTAGTGAGGTATGAAATAAATAATAAAAAATATTTCAGCATAAAAATAAAAAAGTAATAAAAAAAAAAATGAATAAAACAATGGGGATAGCGAGTTTAAAAGAAAGGTTGAAAAAATATTAAAAGCAAAAATAAACATTTCGAAATACAGGAACTCGCGACCTTTTGTTTGGCAGCCGGGGCAAAAAAAATTAAAAAGTATTAAAAAATGAAAAACAAAATGGGATGAACGAGCTTCAACGAATTTTTGAACATAAAAATTACCCCCCCCCCAAAAAAAAAATTAAAATATAAAGCAATTGGGATGCCGCGGCCTATTTCGAACTCGCGACCTCTTGTTTGGCGGTCGGGACAAAAAAAAAAAAAAAAA
>JAECUM010090644.1:0-60073 GCA_016617855.1 Megalonaias nervosa
AGTGTCATTGGCTTGGGACTCTAGCTCTGGGAGATAGATACTAAATTGAGAATTGGCTTGGAACTCTAGCTCTGGGATATAGATAATAAACAGTGTCATTGGCTTGGAACTCTAGCTCTGGGAGATAGATACTAAATTGAGAATTGGCTTGGGACTCTAGCTCTGGGAGATAGATACTAAATTGAGAATTGGCTTGGAACTCTAGCTCTGGGATATAGGTAATAAACAGTGTCATTGGCTTGGGACTCTAACTCTGGGAGATAGATACTAAATTGAGAATTGGCTTGGAACTCTAGCTCTGGGATATAGATAATAAACAGTGTCATTGGCTTGGGACTCTAGCTCTGGGAGATAGATACTAAATTGAGAATTGGCTTGGAACTCTAGCTCTGGGAGATAGATACTAAATTGAGAATTGGCTTGGAACTCTAGCTCTGGGATATAGATAATAAACAGTGTCATTGGCTTGGGACTCTAACTGTATGAGAAAGATAATAAACAGTGTTATTGGCTTGGGACTCTAACTGTATGAGAAAGATAATAAACAGTGTTATTGGCTTTTAACTCTAGCTCTAGGAGATAGATACTAAATTGAGAATTGACTTGGGACTCTAGCTCTAGGAGATAGATACTAAATTGAGAATTGGCTTGGAACTCTAGCTCTGGGATATAGATAATAAACAGTGTCATTGGCTTGGGACTCTAGCTCTGGGAGATAGATACTAAATTGAGAATTGGCTTGGAACTCTAGCTCTGGGATATAGATAATAAACAGTGTCATTGGCTTGGGACTCTAGCTCTAGGAGATAGATACTAAATTGAGAATTGGCTTGGAACTCTGGGATAAATGACACAGGCTTATATCTGCAGGCTGTCACCATCGTACATCCTATACAGATAGTGCACGAGATATTGCTGGTCCTAAATTAAAATAGTGCTGTTATGACATCTGATGGCAATCTTGAAAATCTTGTTATTGTTACTCCTCTTGAGTGAAATGTCATTTCAACATGGAGCTTTGATCAGAGAGTTCTTGTAGTATCTAGAGGGCCCTAAATGAGAATAATGGGATTTGACCCTCAATATGGCCATCATGGTGGCCATCTTGAAAATTTTATTTCCAATCATCCCATATGGATGGTTATATCAACACTGAGGTTTCACCAGCAGACATCTTATGATATCCAACTGGTCCTAAATAAAAATGGTGCCAGTTTTGCATCCAATATGACTGCGATATTGGCTGTCCTGGAAATCTTATTGTTACTACTCCCCGTAAATGGATGGTCATATTGACATTGGGTTTTTATCAAAAGATTTTTAATGATATCTATCTGGTCGTAAATGAAAATGGTGCCAATCTGACATCTGATATCGCCATCACATCAGTTCATTCGAAAATCTTGCTATTGCTGAAGAATATTTCAGATAGTTTAAACACTCATCATTTAAAATTAAGAAATGGTCTATCTTGAATTCCTTTCAGTAGAACATCAGAACCTTGGAAGAACTTTTGTTTTATTTAATTATTATTTCAGTTAAGACATATTTTATTCAGTACATGTTTTAATATAATATTATCACATTCTGTATCACTTATACCACTTTGTGGCTTATTTTTGGATGGGCCACTGGGGCAAAAATGATACTTTTTTGTTTGTTGTGCATTAATGGAAAGTGTTACAAGTCTGTTCTCTTAAAATAAGTAACAGAACAGAGTGAAGACAACAAGCTTTGTAAAATTTAACAAATAATTTATTTCCCTAGAATACAAAGTGAAAAATGAGAAAAAAGAACTTACGGTTTTGCGAATTAAATCCAAAAATAATCCAGGAATTAAAGACACAAGTCGTATTAATAAAAAGTCCTGAATGAAACAGAGTTCGAGTCCTGATGAAATCCGAAATTGAAGGCGATGACATCTGTAATATCCTCTGAAGTGCAGATGTGTCAGCAGTCTCTTGTTGAATCAAGAAAATATTCTTCCAGTTTTGAATAATGTATAAATTCCAACAAATGTCTTTATCCAAGAATTTTGTCATAGCACTTTTGTATTTCCAGGGAAAATAATCACTTGAATTCAATAATTTGAAGAAAATAAAATTCAACCCAAACTGGTCACAACATAATACAACTTAACGCATTAAGTGTTTTAAGCCCCACTGAATAAACCTTTATCAAAACATCAGTTATACGACTAATTAAGACGCAAAACAGATTCCCAGATGAGGGTCAAAAGTTCCTTCTTCTGGAAAAAAAATAGAAGTTTGTTACCAATTGATATATGCTTAATATCACGTAATTCAAGTATGACCTTGACTCAACTTAATGATTCTTACTCTGAGAAAGATTTTTAAGAAAATTAAAACAAATTGTTTACCAAAACTGTCACCGATTTTGGAACAAGGTCAGTAACTAGATCCAATGTTTCTATTATCCAAACACAATCAGTCAGGTCAAACAGCATGTAATGGAATTAAAAAATTTAAAACTTAAAACCAAATTAAATATACATAACAAAAGTGACTAATGGCATCATGCCTGGCAATTTATCATTATAAAGCTGAGAGAATTCACTCAGTAAAATGCTGGTTGAACTTTGTAAAGTTGTAATAAATGTCATATTTTACAACATACACTGCATATATGTGGAATATACAACAACGTACTTTCATTACTGTGACATTTCTAACCTTGGGTAATACCCCTGGTTTATCCATAGTGAACAAAACATAAACGGGGTGAAGATTTATATAAAGTTTAATATTGGTGCTCACCGAATAACAAGTTTATCAATCCCCTAAAAACCAAGGCAATATTGCTTGGAACTAAGCAAAGATGATCAGTGAAAAGAAATCTAAATCTTGATCTATCAAATAATGATATTGAAAATGTTGACAAAATTTTGTTTTGCAAGTTCATGTTGATAAGAATCTTGACTAGTGTAAGGAGGTGAAACACATTTGCTCTGTAGTAAAGTCAAGAATTTAACTTTATAGAGGATAAAATATTATCTACCACTCAACTATCAGAAATTATTGTACAATGCATTTATTCTTCGTCTTTTGGATTGTAGCTACAGAATTTGGTGAAATACAACAGATAGTGATAATAAAACAATCCACAAACTTCAAAAAAAGGCAGCTAGAATTATCCTAACTTTACCATTTGATGCATCATCCAGAAATCTATTCTCAAAACTGAAACATTTGGGCTGAAATTTTAATAAACATTAGCCTACCAAAAGTCCGTATTAATGTTCAAAAGTAAAGAATGAACTTTGTCCACAATATTTGAATGGTATGTTTAATTTTAAGATAGAAAAACTGTACCAAGGATCTAAACTGAGATTAATTACAAATGATCATTGCAAAACAATATTCTAAAAATAAATACTTTCAAACTACAATATTTATGCATTTTATGATTTTTAACTATAAAATACATAGGGATATTCAGTAGAAAGCATGGAGCTTGTTGAAAACTGTCTCCATTATTACAGAGAAATTTTAACAATCAACATTTGTCTACTGATTTAAAGTAGATAAATCATATATAAATATTAAAGTATACTTGACCATTTCTAAAATATGTAATTTGTTTCAAAGATCATTTAACAGTAAAAAAGATTTAATTCACTTGTGTTGTTGTAACCTGTGTGTTAACTTGAAAATCGTTTTTGTAATATCAGTTAAGATATCATTTATATATACTAAAAATAATAATGGTCCAAGGATCAATCCTTAAGGGAATGCATTTATAGACTGAACATAAGAGAGTCTCAAATTCTGGAGAGCTCGTTTTTCTTAATGACAACTAATGCTATAACCATGATAGAAAACTAACTCTAACTCTGATCTTCTTAAGTTTAACAAATAATCCTGAATGACAAACGAGATCAAACGCTTTTCTATGTCAAAGAAAACTGTTCTTTCTTCCTTTTCATGGTCTACAGCTAAACAAGTCGTATTATAGATATCTAATAACTGACTTTTTTAGAGTCACCGAGCATAAAGCCTGATTGATTAGGTTAACTCAAATTATGTTGAACAATATAATTATGAAAATATTTGTAGACATTTTTCAAACACCTTGAACAAAATGCATTAAAGTGATATTGGGTGATGGTTTTGAAACATTGATTCTACATTTTGTTTCATATACTGAGATCACATTTTGCTGAGTCCCAATTCACATCCTCGAACCTCTCTCCTTTCTGTGTACCGACACATCAGATTCAAGATTAGGAAAAATAACTAGGAAAGTTGGGGAGTGTTCCTAGCCTCACAGCGTTGTTTCAGCCTCATAAAACATCATTGTGTTCAGGGTACCTCAGACAACATGCCTGTAGCAGCATGCCTCATGCATTGTGGGAGGTACACATACTTCGCTTGGTGTGAAAATGAGCAACCTCCTCTCTGGGCAAGAGGGATATCCTGGCTTACAGTTTGTACAGAATGGGTAACGTGGTCCTCATGGAATGGTCCAGACACTAATCAGTAGCAGAGTGACGTATCCAGCTGTAGAGGAGATCCTTGGTGGACTTGCTCCACCAAATCAAGATCAACACTGATTAGCTCATCTTGGTATCCACCCTTTGTCTGCAGCAGTTATGATTTAGTAACCCACTCAAGATCAACACTGATTAGCTCATCTTGGTATCCACCCTTTGTCTGCAGCAGTTATGATTTAGTAACCCACTCATCCTGTTGGTGGATGATCAATGAGATATGTCCACTACATACCGCAAATTCTGTGCAATCTCACCTGGCACATTTCCAGCAATGAATCGTTCAGAACCAGTTTTTGAGCAAGGCTGTCGATTGCATCATTAAGGTCAGGAGGCATTCTACTTCCAGGGTTTACAATGGAAGTGGAGAATCGTTTGTTATTTATGCAGTAGGAAACGTGATTATCTTAGATCCAAGCCTTTTTTTCATTGGGCCCAATAGTGATGGCATAGCATACATGTGAACCCTCTACCAGCCTTCATTAGTGAACTGTAAGGTTAGGTGAAAGAGTTTTCATATATCAAATTTGTTGGGGTCATCAGTCTCCATCCTAACTGGTAAATTAGGAATGCAGTAGTAGCAGGTAATGTCTTATCACTTTTAAAATATGGTTTTTTGGAGGTGGTGGTGGGGATAAAACTAATTTTAATTGTGTAATACTTACCTGCTATGAAAAACTTTCTCCTCCCACCGCTTTCTGACATCCAGTACTTTAGGTCGAATCAGAAGAGGATGGCATTCTCTATGTGTGCAGTGACTAAGGAGTCCGACAGGGATCATGTTCTTTTCAACTGTGGTCTTTTAATACTAATTGGAGGTGGGAATACTTAGCTTGTACTTGGGACTAAGGGTCGCAGA
The DNA here is from genome assembly GCA_016617855.1 of Megalonaias nervosa. Classification (NCBI taxonomy): domain Eukaryota; kingdom Metazoa; phylum Mollusca; class Bivalvia; order Unionida; family Unionidae; genus Megalonaias; species Megalonaias nervosa. The sequence goes on from JAECUM010090644.1 coordinate 5,370, forward strand.
GAATAAAAGCAATGCAATGACAGCAGATACATATTACATAATTAAAATGTGTTCTCTCTCGCTCATGTTCTTAATGTGTGGAGACGAAAATTGTAGACAGTACTGTAGAGGCCAGTGATGGCAGTGACAAATTTTTTAAAGGAGAAATTTACAATTTAGGTGGTGGGATTGTGATCTTAACTTCATCAAAATGAACAGAGTGAATGATAATTGGGAAAAGTTTTCTTCTTTTACTCAGATATTGATGATGATAAAAGTGTCGAGGGTTTTGAAGCCAATTGGACAGTTTAGGACAATTATATTTAATATATACATGTAAGTGTAATACTGTGAAATTTTACTGCATGACTAAAAATAGACGGAACAACCCCATCAAAGCACTGGTATTTTTACTGTAGACTTTATTATAGGATGAAGGGTCACCTCAACATTGTTTATTTTACTCAAGCATATAGTAAGTTGCAGCATCAAGATATCGTAGATTTGGCAATGCCTTGAAGGCCATGTTGGATTACGGTAGATATAAGATGTGATTGGTCTAAGAAGAGGAACTTTGTGCTCTTCCTGTGTTAAAGAATGTGTTGAAATGTTAACATCTGCTGGTTGATCTTGTAATACATTGCATTGTATGTTAATTCCTCCCAATAATTAATTAACATTAATAGATGACCACTCATGTATAAAGTTTTATATGTCTGTCACTGTGTCAAATGATTATCACTTTAGTAAAACAGCCTATCAGATCTAGATAAAGATTTACATTTGTCAATGATGGCTAAATCAGACCAAGCATAAGTAGAACCCTCCTTTCCGTAGTGGGTCCACGGCCTAATTAAAATGTTGGCACACTTATTGGATTTTGCAATGTTGGCAGAGATCATACCGTTTTGAGCAGTTGACGGTGCTGTAGGACTTCATGGTTTGTGCAAACTTGAAAAATTCTTTACTTTGATGGGTTGCCTTGAAAACGTCATGAATTTCCAGAAAGTTTTAGGCTTCAAATGTCCTTGAATTTGTTGAGAAACTCTTGAATTATGCAAAAACGTCCATGAATTTATTGGAGGAAATGTAAAACAACAAAAATGAATAAAATATATCACTCTTTCAGTGCATAATTTCTTTATTTACCTATTGTCCAAATAGAATGAATAAACAAACATGGAATCAAACTGGGTGGATGACATGATACAGAACAGTGGTAATTAACAAAGTAGCATATTGGGAAGGTTCACTTTCTGTATGTCAAAATACTCCTTGCAAACTTTCAGAAAGCCCAGAATATGTACAGGAATAACCTGGGAAAATCCCTGGAAGAACCACTGACCCAAGGGAAGCTACTGGTAAGCTTTCTCACACCAGAAAAGGTCATGAAGCCTTTATTCATTCTAAATTCTAAATTCTAATGACCGCTGCACATTCTTAAGCCAGGCTAATAATGTCTGAAGTGATCAGCTTGTGTCTGTCTATATAACTAAAGAACCATGATTCACTGACAGTCAGACACAATTGCCAGTTTAATTGTACAGCTTACATGGACAAATTTAAACTGTTAATACTTCCTTATCTTTCTAATATACTGGTAAAAGTCTCCCAAGAAAACTTTGGATTTGGTGTAGAAATGCCTTATTTGCTAGCTTGGCATGGTTATCTCGGAGAATTATCAATGGGTTGAAATGTCAGTATACTTATATGTATTTTATTTTCTTCCTTAATCTTGCAGATCCTGTTGAAAAAGTAGAAATGCATCTCTTATCTATTACGACCGGTCGTATGATGCACTCTGAAACCCAAATCATGCAAAACAGTGTCATCCATGAAGTCGAGGAAGGAGATTATGAAGTTACCTGCACCGCTGAAGGCAGTAATCCTAACCCACTAATGGCTCTAAAGTTCAATAATAATTCACAACCTGTTGAAACTACCATGGAGAAATCTTTCGTAGGCAATAGACCATCTTACAAAGGAATGTTTAGGAAATTGTTTTCTTTGAGTACAGATAGAAATGGTATGCAGACGATCGAGTGTTCGGGAGGAATTCCAAGAAAACAGTTCTCTGATACATATGCAGGGCTTCAGCTTAGGGTCTTCTCAGGTATGTTTGTATGCTGTAATAGGTAGGCACTAATGCAAAAGATATAAAATGAATGCATTCTGCTAATGGAACGGTAAAATCCAAAAAAAGTTTTGATGTCAGTAATAGCTTATCTGTCACTATTATGAACCTTTACCTTACCGCATGAAAAGACCTTGTCTGTGCTAGATGCTCTCCTCTAGCGATTTCTCAGAACCTTTGCATGGGCCCAGTCTGATCCACGTCATCAGTCCATGCTCTATAGAGCGTCCTCATTCTATTCCTGAAGACCATTGAGTAATCAACATGGAAACACTATAAAGAGAAAACGTCTAAAAGTGCAACAGTTTCATGCTAATAACCAGGACATGTCTCTAGTCCGTATTTATCAAAATTGTAAAATTGATAAGAGTAACATTAATAATTTTCATTTATGCGTTGGTAGCACGATGAGCCACCCACTCTTTCACCTCCTAGCGTTAAGGGTGTGGGACACTGTGGTAGTAAATAGTACTCAATAAGTTAGGTTCTAGAAATTTATTCAGTTGCAACAGTCTTAACATTACAGGAGTCCAATATTGGTGTGATTATTGTTTATTAATGCAATAACTTGTTGATGACACAGAATCTCATAAAAGTTGTTTATTAATAGATTCTAAACCCCTTGAGTGTTTATTTGTTTATAACACTGCCCCAACACAACAATGATCTGGTATTTATAGTCAGAAACGAAGTAAACCGAATAAACTCATTCTTGTTGTCAATACAAAAATGGTAGTACAGAGATACGAGGCCGACGCAACTCTTGTTATTATACCCTTGTTATTATATCAACATTTCTATATTATAATCAGACGACACCTGTGATCTTGCTGAAAGCCGTTACGCGTATCTGAAGATTAAGCAGGCACGTTCTGCCACTTCTGGATCAATTGAATCTCACATAGGAAAAATACTGGTACTACCTGCAAGGTAGTAACAGATAATTCTGAAGGGACCGAGTGCATTCCTCCCAATAAACGAGGGAGGAGTGACACCTTCCCTATAGAAGATGGAATGGACTGTATCCCCTCCCCCCCCAATAAAACAGGGAGAAATAGCATGCTCCAGGAGAGAAATAGTGTTACTACATATGAGATAATAACAGATATTTATTAAAGATTCGAGTGTGCTCCCCCGAATAAAAGGAGGAGCAACACCTTCCCGAGACATGATAGTGCATCTTCTATAAAGATGACAGCTTGTGTCATTAAGGGCAATCAGTTTGCTGGGTCAGAGTGCATCCTCCACAACTATGGCATAGTACCGTCTCACAAGTGAACACAGTAAATACCCCAGTGGGGGTTACACTGAGCCCTAATATGGAGACAATTTGTTTCTCCACTTTGGGGGAGGAACAAGATCTCCATAGTTTCCAATGTCAGGCGAAGAATAAATCATGCAAACCCAAGAGGTTTAGCCATCTTTCTAACTCTTCTAGTTCTGAGGGAAGTTCTCGCAAATCCAGACCGCTAGTAACTGTAAGTGACAGGTCCTTCACCGGCCACTTATCACCGGATACAGACAGACCAGATACTGTGTATAGGTCTTCAAGACATGCAGAATCTAGGTCTAGCGCTAGGCATAGGTTCATATAACACGTCTAAGGGCATCGCATCATAATCTCCTCAGATAACACATGCGTCATTTTGTACCACAGGTACTAGGAGGTACTAATGCTCCTCCTCTCTGCATGGAAGTCTGGAACATTCTTTATTGGGCACAATCACAAGGGATTACATTCACCGTTTGTCACATTCCAGGGAAGAAAAACATTCCTGCAGACATTCCATCTAAAATAGGGAAGGTAGTCCCAACAGAACAGTCACTTCATAAAGCAGTTACTGAGTCTCTGTTCAGTATATAGGAGCTACCTCTAGAAGATTTGTTTGCAGCAAAACTCAGCAACAAGCTCCCATTTTATTTCTCCCCAGTCCCAGAACAGGCAGCCTGGGCAGTGGATACCTTCAGTCTAAATAGGGATCGACTGTATTCTTACGCATTCCCACCCTTCCGGTTGATTTCTCAAGTATTGCAAAAGATCAGTGATTCCACCGCACAGATCATCCTGATTCCACCTCTGTGACCTCAAAGGCCATCGACCTATTAATCGACACACGAAGGACATTACCTCCATGGGACAATCTTCTCTCACAACACAGAAGTAGTCTGGTTCACACCAATACCCAGATCTTCCATCTTCAAGCTTAGCTCATCTCAAGTGATCGATCCGTCCGGCAAAGTTTTTTGAGCAAAATTGCCAACTGCATTGTACAAGCTCGACGATTTTCTGCTTCAAGCTCTAAGATGCAAGGTGGAAAATCTTCTGTGATTGGTGTGCTAATAAGTGCGTTAATCCTTGCCGACCCTCTATTGCTGCAGTAGTGTATTTTCTTCTCTTCCTTATTGAGGAGAGATCTTTTTCAGTATCTACAATCTAAGGTTATAGGGCTGCCCTTTCAAACACTCTTAAAGTTTCAAAAGGTCAATCCACTGGTTCAGATCCTCATCATGAGATCTTATAAAATATTTCAAGATACAGAGACTGGTGTCTTGCTTGTTGACACCAAAATGGAACCTTGCATGTATTTTGTAGACATTGACAAAAACACATTATGAACCTTTGAGTGAGGCTTCTTTTTGAAAATTTTATGCTTAAAACCATTACTGTTCTGGCCTTTGCGTCAGTTTGAAGAAGAAATATGCTACATGTTTTATTCAAGGAGAAAGAATGTTTACGCTTCAGTGGGAATTATGATTCTGTTTCTGAGTTAGGTCAGCCTGTTTTGCTTGCCAAAAACCAATTTACATTAGTATTTCGATCCCCGATTAAAATCACCAGTCTGTCACATCTGTGCTGGGCATGATTGTAAAAGACTTCTTTGCCCAGTTAGGGCTCTCAGGTTCTATTTAGCATCTGCTAAAGGGAGAAGGAAAAGGCTTTTTCTTCCCTTAAGGGGTTCAGCTGATATTTCAACATTCACTATTTCTCGATGGATTTTGCTCACCATCAAGAGAACTTATGAATCTCTCACAATAAGATACTTATCGTTCACCTTTCAAAGAACTCGTGAAGTCAGGGCTATGCTACATCCTGGGCATATTTCAACCATTCATCTATAGATGACATTACGAATGCTTGCATTTTGGCGATCACACACAAGCTTCTCTTCCTTTGCCTTCGGTCATTTTCAAACCAAAGCCAATGCATTTTCTTTGAGTCCAATTGTCACTGCACAATCTGAGACGAAGATAAATGCCACATATAACTGCAATTGACTGCATGGACAAGAAGGTGAGTAATTTTTCTCCATCAACTATCATCCTTACTGAAAAATTCCTGAAATGAATGAGGATGCTCTATAGAGCACAGGCTGATGACGTAGATCAGAGTAGGTTGATGCACATGTTCAAAGAAATCTCTAGAACAAGGAGCTGGTGCATCTAGCAGGGTTGAGGTTTTTCCATGCGGAAAGGTAAAGCTTAATAATAGTGACAGGTAAGTATTACATTAAATTAATTTTACTCCCCCAGAAAACTATATATTTGCCACTTCTTTCATTTTTGGCAATAGTTTTTCCAGGGCAAACTAAATTAAAAGAAAAGTTCCCCAAATATTCCATAAGGTTGCCCCAACTGAGGTCTGTAATGCTATGGACTCCAAAATGAATACATTTACCTGTGAAATGAAAATGGAATGGAAACAAAGTGCAGAATGAATGCAAGTGGAATACGGAATGAAAACAAAATGAAATTCAGTATTTTCATGCTGTGACTAAATTATCGTGGTTGTATGCCCTTTTGTATTGTAATCCTGCATCAAATTCTTTACATTGACAATTTTGCATTTCATATATTCCTTTTGTATAGTAATCCTGCATCAGATTCTTTATATTGACAATTCTTCATCCCTTTGGTTGTATCTGTACAATCTTTATTTAAACAAAATGAAAAAAAAGAAAAAAGAAGTGAAATTGGCTGAAAAATAGTTTACAGCTGTTTGCAGACTCACACCAAAATTAGCTGTCCTTTGACACACGATTCTCACATGAGATCTAACTCAAGTTAGTCTCATGTGCATTTTAACATGCACATTAGGTAGAACTCACTTGCGCAAAAAAATCTGAAAATCACATGAGCAGGAAATGTCAATAGGAGCAAGACATTGCTCACGTGAGCAAGTCTGCTCATTTTGAAAATCACAGGAGCGTGAATTGTTAACATGAACAAGATTTTGTTTAATGTGAGCTAGTGTTTCCTATCATGAGCAATATGTTAGTGGGATCAGTAAGGAAAAAAAGACTAGCATTTGAGTTGTATTTGATAAACACATTTTAACAAGAATGAGACAAGAATGCTTTCCTACCATAAAACTTACTATTTAGCAGCAATAAAGATAATTTCAAAGTCATATTCAAACCTAGTGAAGATGAGTATATTTGATTTCAGTTATGCATGTTTCTGTGAGTTTTTTTTACATGAGATAAACAACTGGTATATGTAATAATAATAATAATAATTTTCAATTATTATATTGCATGCATTCCATAACAATAAATGCTAGCGGCTCAGATGGAGAGGTGTTCAGGTAAATTAATGTGATTACTGACAAATCATGTGTAGCAACAGAATGTTAGGACGGTAGTTTACCACAGCAGTCTTTGTGCACATGAAACAATCAAAGTGTATAGCATCCAATCACTGATTCCATTACCAATGATAATAAAAGATATATATCTGAAATGGCAAAAATTAGATGACAAGGAAGAGTGTGATTGTATATATGATCAATAGAAGCTACTAAGAAAGTACAAGAAATAATGGGAAATTAACACTAATGGCTATAGTGTGACCCAGGAGAGGCTGTGATGTTGGTCACTTTCTGCACTGAGTATTCAGAGAAATACTAAAGTGAGTGGGTTACTTTGTCATTAGGCATTGTTGATTAAATACACTTATTGTTTTGAGTTGATGTTAATGAATGATAAATATTTAATTAGAAACTGAAATGGCTTCTGTTTGATTTTAGCAAGATAATTGAAATTTGGACAGGATCAGTAAAAGTATTATTTTTGTTAATTAGTTAAAATCTATTGAGCCATGAATCTTTCATATGCACACTGTTTAGAGACCTCAATACACATAATTAAGCTTGTTAGGTGTTAATCATAGAGTTTCAGTGGTGACCTTTAAAATCAGTAAATAAATCATAAAAAACAAGGTGAAAGGAATGAATTACAAATTTCTAATTGTTTGAAACAATATTTATCATACATGTAAATATTTATCATGCATAATACATTAATTTCTTAAACAGTATTTATCAAAGTTAAACATTCTTTTGTATGCAACATATCAGTAAGTTCTATGTTAAAATGAAACTTCTCAATGGATTACCATGGTAGACTAATAGCACGTTCAATTTCTTTTGTAACAATGCTTTGTATACAAAATATATTGCATTAGCTGTCTTTTTTTAAATGAAACATATAAAGCAAATTAAGAAGACTCAGTGGATGTATGATGTAGATCATATCCAACGTATTATTAAGGGATGATTCCAGAAATTCGGGCTGCTACTCAGAACGGCAAGCTTTTCAGTCTCTCAAGGCCGTTTTCTCGAATAAGGGGAAACTCAACACATTTTTGTTCTATATGGCTTTTAAAACTTTTTACGTCACTTCCATATAGAAATCCATTTGTGGGAGGATGGTGTCAGATGGTTAGGACCCCCACCTGTTAAAATCGTACAGTTTTAGGTAAAAAACAAGAATGTTAGTCATTTGAATTACACTGAACCACCTCTTCCGAACAAATCCTCTCATAATAAAATCCTGCATCCTCCTTTGCTTCTTGTACAATTCAGGTACCATCCACTGAAATAGATTAAAAGCAACATGCACAATGTAACCAAGATAAAAAAATTGGACTAATAACTTGTTTGGCAAAATCATTTCAGTTTTTAGTTCAACATTTTGAAAATCATTTAACAAATCATAGAAACATCTCCAAATGTTATATTCTTGACCATCATTGAAAGCGCTACGACATATATATCTAACGACTGGTATTTTAGATCCTTAATGTAAAAAAGCAATTAAATTACTCACTTGTTAGCTTAAAAGCATACAACCTAAGATTTTCATTATTTTGTTCTTGCAAACGCTTGATATTATGAAACGTATAGTGAAAATAATGAGTAATTACATGTCATTCTGCTTCATAAATTGTAAAACTGCCAGTTTAATCATTGAAAATGTTTTGATTCTTCTAGTCACATATTTAGGGCATGCTAATTAATTATGCTGAAAATGAAATTTACCAATATTCTCCGAAGTCGAAGTGTCGTGTGACGCGCATCAACAAATATGGAAGTCGAGGTAAGCATATGGAATTATTGCTTTATTTTTCTTATTTCTTTGTATATTGCTACTATATCCTTTTCCTTAGTTCTTTATATTCATGCGCACTATATGTATTGCTTTTAGATTTCTTATTGTAGATACTAACTTACAGAGAAGTAGGCAAAATAGGCAATATGATGTTGTATGATCATAAGGGATTCCTTTAAGAGAGAATTCTCAAAATTCCCATTCTATATTACTTTTCATATTTTTAAGTTGTATGTTACGTTGCCAGTTAAAAATAACTAAAATGAAGATAATTCATATTATTCTAATCAGAGCCGCTTTTGAAAGATCTCGCTAAAGTCAACTCTTCTGCTCACAATAAAGCTGATTGTATTGTGAATTTGCATGTATAATGTCATTACCTCACGTATCTGATACTCCTGTGATTTTGAGTTTTAATATATTAAGATTTAAATAATAATAATAATAATAATAATAATAATAGTGTTGTGGCCAAGCTCCATTCTAAATAAAATAGGCCATGATTACTGATGTTATTAAGAAACATATGGCATATTCTTAACTTCAACAAGTGCTATAAAAAAACCTCATCAGATTACTAAAGGAACAACTTATAATTTTTTTCTACCTTTCATTGCATATTATTTAATTATAGGTTTCAGATAACACTGTAAATGAGTCAGTATCTCAGTCAACATCACCTCATGACAGTACTAGCAGCACCAATAAGAGATGTTAGCAGAAGGATAAGAGGTATTAGAGGAAGGGAGTCTGGTAGAAGGGGTAGAGGAAAGGGAGTCTAGTAGAAGGGGCAGATGAAGAGTTGTGAGGCAGAGGACAGGAAGAGAAAATCAAGGACCATCATCATTTAGCAGGACAGAAGTGGCTTCTACGGCTGAAGCCAGAGATAATCATTTGAAGGTTAACATGATTTTGTTACCTTTAAGATATGCTTTGTGTTAAGACTTATAAATTTATGCTTTACTTTTTCTTGTTAGGGAATAGTCTGCCATTACTATCGTAGATGGATTACAAACATGCCAACCCAGTATACTAACTGGTTCTAAGGAAATTACATTGATTTTATATTTTCTCTCGGTTTATATGCTTGAAACTAAAGCGATTACCATTTCCTCAATGTTAAATTTAAGTACATCACCTAAACAAACTCCTGCACATAAGCAGATATAGATATATTGTACTTTATGCATACCCTTGCACTGATTATGTGAGAGTGACCATATACTATTGTCAAGTATCAGAAGTTCTTTCATTTTTCTTAGATTTTTTTATGACTCTGTGGTCATAAATTAAGTAACAGAAAGAAGCAAAACCAACAAGATTTGTAAAACTTAACAACCAATTTAATTATTAATGTTATAAAATGAAAATTCAAGAGGAACTTATAATATTATGAATCGAATCTAAACTAATCCAAACAAAGTAAAGTTCTGTTCAAGCCCAAAAAAATGAATCAATCCATATAAATTTTAGATTCAGAAATGTACTGGTCTGCCAAGAATCATGACATTGTCAAAATGGCATTATCTAGAACTCCTTTAAATAACTCACAATAGTTTAGAATCATATTATAGTCCAATGACCACTTTCTATTTCTACTAAATAATCCTAAGAAATGTTTCCTCTCAAAATTTCTAAACACAACATTAAATACATCTGCAGACTGTTTCAACTTATGAAATAAGAATCCAAAAAAGGAGTGAATCCAAAAAAGGAATGAATCTGATTGCAAATTTCTCTCCTTATATACACCTTCAAGAGTCCATTACAGCCATATGTTGCAATACACCACATGTGACAGATCTTACTACTCAATCTAATATTTCAAAATAATTATTCATGTGACCTAGCCCATCCAATGGGAAATAACTTAATTCTTCTAAGAACCCACCTGACCTAAACCCGTCCAATGGGAAACAGCCTGAAACTTGTAATCACGTTTACCACTAATATTATTATTAGTAACTGCCAACAACACATACATAAGCATCTACTTGTAGATCCTATGCAATTTTATGTTCTTAATATCTTAAAATAGAACCTATGCACCTACAAAATTTCAGCTGAAGATAATCACTACAATCGACAGCCATTAATAAACTTTACAGAAATTATAGATATTCATAACAATTTATAAAATGAATTTTTAACAAATTGTTATTTTCATGTTTTCATAAGCTTAGGTACATTAATCAACAGTTGTCGGAAAAATAAATTGTTACTTGGAAGTCAACTAGATGCTGGAGTCATGGATCGTGGTAGGCACTTTCCAAGAACTGACTCCAAGTCTTTATATGGGTCCTAAACTGGATCATTTTTTAAGTTTACAATCACTAGTTTAGTAATAAAATAATTTTTTTCAAGCCTCTGCTCTCAGTAACAATTTGATATCACAGGGTGGTGCCTGACTAAATGGCCTACATCAGTCTAACAGAAAATGCCATTTCTGCTTGGTTACAATCTCTTTTGCAGGTGGTGGTGGTATTGGAGCAAGTATAGCCAATATTCTTCTTGGATCATTCATGTCCAAAACAACTGGCTGGTTCATGCCAACTTCATCATCTAACCTCATTTTCAATATTTTCATCATTATTTCCGCAATATACAAGTACTGTTTATCAACGTTTGGGGTGTTTGCAGACCATCTTCTACTTTTTTGTTGAATGACCTTTAGTATCTGACAAGAAAATATAAACATTTCACTGACAATGTCATTTCATATTTTGTAAATGTTTAACAAAATCTCAACAAAAACACAAACAACATAAAATTACATCTAGCAAATCCTTTTGCTACAAAAAGATAATGCATATATGATAAACATGTATCTTACCAAGATATCATAAAAATGTTGAGAATTAAGTTACAAAGTTTTCTTATTGCATTAGATTAATTTAAACCACAAATGGCTTATGAAATTAAATTCTACAAATTTTCTTTTTTATTATGTTCGACTAAATCATATCACACACAGGTGGTTTATGAACTTACAAGTAAAGCTTTAATGCTTTTACAAAACTAAATTACATTAAAAAGAAATAAATTAACTTTATTTCTTTATTGTTCCATCACTGTTAACACTCACATCTATGTCAATATGACTGTTGTGATCAAGAGCTGCCAACAAATTCCTAGCTCTGAAGGCTGGTGGCATGTATGAATGTCCTTTGGAGGCATACATTAAAATCATCCAGTTCTGCTGTACTTTTGAAAAAAGTTTAATGACCTTGAACATGGTTTTCAAGTACAGAACTAAAATGACATACTGAGTAAAAAAAAAAAAAAAAGAATTAGAAATATGTCAAATAAACAAACATCACAGTTTAGGTCATTCTGTTATGTATAATTTAAACTGTATGGTAAATCCTCATAAAATGTTCTGTTTAATGAAAATAAAATTGTTTTACAGTTGCATTTATAAAGTGGAGTTGCTACTAGACATCCTTAAGATAACAAAATGCAGTACATAAATTAAGTAAATAATCAATTTAGTAATTACTGATACATCTAAAAGAATTCCACCAAACATTTTTTCCCCCGTATCTACATTTCAGATAGTATGGAATCTGGTTCAAGAGCCTTTTATGCGAGACATTTCTGAGCAGTGCAACATGAGGTAGACCATCCTTTTAAAGCCGTTCTTTACTTCTTTCTCTGGGAAGAGGTCCATGACTACATGCAGTTGTTCCACTTGGACCATGTGGTAATACTCATTCATGTTCATTTACAACATGGTGCAAAATATCACTCCATACACGTGCAAAATATCACTCCATACACGTGATACAATCTTCTTTGAAAATTAATTTGTTTTAGGTATTATGACCTCTGAACAGTTGTTGAATTCGATATGCAAAAAGAAAAAAGTCCCGAAGAAAAACAGAAATGAAATTAACAAACTTGCATGTAATTTTATGATATTGTCAACCTATTGTTGATAAATGACAACATTGCTTTCATAACTGCAGTTTGGCAGGTGCAGCAGTAAATAATAACGATCTGCAAAGTTATCATACCAATGATTATTTGAAGCAAGCTTACAAACTCATCTCATTTTATGCATTTAAATCTTAAGAGAACCTGCAGCAATAGTACATTATTAGCGGCTGCCAAACTGCAGTGCCATAAACCGGTAAAATACAAGTCTTGATTTTACTTGCCAAAATTATAATTCTGTGATTTTAAATTATCTCTGGGGTTCTAGGATCAGTTGCTGCACATTTATTGGTACTGCTTGAAATGAAATTTCCCGAATTACTATCTATATTGTGATGGTTCAATCTTGAAAATGGAGCCTGTTTGGTATGAACCTGACATGGTAGTTTGTGTTCTAATACCTCCAATATGTTGTGTGCATATTTGGAGGTTCATAAACCAGTCTCCTGTCTGTAAAGAATGGAAGTTACCACTGTTAAGGTCTCAATAAAGAATTAGGTCACTGTGGTGAAAGCCACAATTCATCTTGTATGATTTTATTATTTGATTTATTTTTTTAAGAAGCAAAATTCACTAAGCACAATTCTTTATATCCTATAATTGGATCTCTCTCACAAAGAAAACAAAAATTATATAAATTTTAAAGTTTTATTTATTATGAAAAGAACTGACAATTTTTTTCTAGCAGCAGATAATAATAATAATAATAATAATAATAATAATAATAATTTTACAGTAATGATAATCACCATCTTCATAATGATACTATTTCACACTATTCACAACAACACTCACAGTAATAATAATCGGGACAGGTATAACATGCCTGATGATAAGAAGCAAATGATTCAGATGAATGAAACTTTATAAATAATGATTAATTTTTCCCAAACAGGCAAAAAATACTAATTCTTTAAGCATCAATATTGCATGGAAACGTATAATACCAGAAATAAAATCCTATTAATTTGCATATCATAAATCAATAAATAATGAGGTTGTTTATTATTATTATTATTACATTTTTATATTTACCACATTCAGAAGTGTATAAATCTGGTAATATTAAATATAAAAAAATGAAATTATTGGAAATAAAAGTGATCATGATTAATTTAATTGAAGGTATCATTGGCATGAAATTATTTCTTTTACATTTGCTACTTGAAATTTCTAAATCTTCAGTTATTTGATACCATTGTTTAAGATTCATTGAATATGTTATGCAGATGAGGAATTTGCATATTTCAGGCTTTACAACTGACCGATTATTGTATCAATAGTTCTTGGAAGTAGAGGTGCCAAGGTGTGTATGCACACTGAGTGGACAGAAGAGTTCCAATTCAAGGTGGGTAACCTAGTTTCTGAAAGGCCTATTGCAGTGGTATATTCCATCTTGGCACTGAATTCTTATGTTGTAGTATTACTTTATCTCACTGTTCAAAATCTGGGTGCCCATGGATTTTTCATGAATTTCTATCCCTGTGAAGATACCCCAATATTTGACAAATTTCCAACTTTCTTTCTGTATTTACCTGGTTTTGGAATAAAAGCACCATCATAAGGCACAGTTCATCCTCTTTAACATTTTCTTCTTTTTTGTTTCATTGCCATTCATTTTCTGTCTCAATTCCAGGTGTGAATATTGAAGTGCCAGCTTCTGCAACTAAAGCAAGCCAATTTGCAATGGAGATGCTGCCAAACAATACATAAATAAAATTTTTAATTGTTTTGTGAATGCTGCTGGGTGTGATTTCAGGGTGGGTGGTGGGTGGTGTAATTCAGTTGCAAAATTAATAAATTTCTTTTTATACAAAATCATGGTCCCACAGAATTCAGTGAAACTGAATAGGATCCAAAACTCTATTGTGGTACAAAACAGGTTTGTGGCATCATTTTCAGTTGGAGGGAAAAAAAAGCTGTAGCAACTCATTTCTGTCAGCAGTCGTCTGGACACATATATACCTACTGCCCATCCCATATTTTGAGCTTTCATTAAAATTGTTTTACTGAAAGCTTGATTTCATGTTTGCTATTGTAAAGAAGGCTTCTTGCCAAAAAGAATTAGAAATATGTGAAATAGACCAACATTACAGTTTAGGTCATTCTGTTATGTATATGCTATTTTTTATAGCAGACAAAATTCATAGGGGTATAATCACTGTTTGAGCACATAAAAGTGAATAAATTAAATTGTAGAGAAGAAACATGAAGCTTATTTTATTAATATGAATGATAAAAATAGATATGAAAATAACTTCTTAGTAAGTACAGTTTTACACATTAATGCTGATGACATAATATTCAAATTATTTGGTGCAGAATTTGGCCTAGATGTGCCAGTCATTTTGATATCAATAAAATGAAACAACAGAACTAAAGAAATGAGGCTTTGTGTGCAAAATTGTTTTTATTTGGAAATATAAAAGATACAAGGATATATTCTAATGGAACAAAAGATACAAGGATATATTCTAATGGTACAAAGATACAAGGATACATTCTCATGGTTTTTCAGCTTAAGTCTTGCTATGTTCATGATTATGACCATACCTTACCATGTACAGAATTAAATTTGTCATTTTTAACATCTTCTGTGAATCACTAGGATTACAAACCATGATCAACATAAAATGTCATAAATACATGCCTGTATTTTGCTTCTATCTGGCTCTACTTTGCATTTCAGAATTTGTCTTTAAATGCAAACAACTGCTCTTGATCCTATGCCCATATCTTACGCTGCCCGTATCTTACAGCCAAAATGTTTCCGAAATAAATGAAGTAAAACTTTACTCATTCTGGGTCACTGAGAATGAAAATGATGCTTAAAATTGTTGATTGGCTCTAGTTTCAAAGATATGATACTGTGTCACTATATACGACCATTGACTTGGGAATGGCAGAGGATAAGTGAGCTATAAAGGGAAGGGAAGTTAAACCAGAAATGCCAAAAAAAAATCCTTGACTGGATCTATGAATAAATCATTGACTGGGTTTGGACAGTACTTGCTTTTTAGGCAAAACAATGAATGATGCAATCTGAAGCTGGTAGCGCATCATACATGATATGAATTGCATCATGTTATTCCTAGAAGTCATGGATGATGCAATCATAACTACCGTAAGCTTACATCACTCTGCTGAACAAATTGCCCTATATCAGCTCTAGAAATCATAGTGTCATGCTCTCTTATTTGTCAGTGTTTGATTTTGCCAAGGGACACATTTCTGTTTAGCGAGAATGAGCAGAGATGCCTCGTACTTGTGTAAACAATGCAGATAACTTCTGCTATGTTTGTGGTGAAGTGGCTTTTGCATCACAAAAGCGTAGTTGAACCACTATGGTTGAGAGAGCCTATCACCTTTAATTTGCCTGCAAAGTTGGAGATCAGGACAAGAGGTGGGCTCCACACATATGCTGCAACACTTGTGTAACAAATCTTTGCCAGTGGTTGAACAGGAAAAAATGAAATCTATGCCTTTTGCAGTGCCAATGATTTGGAGAGAGCCAACAGATCATATAAAACATATCAGCAATTGTTACTTCTGCATGGTGCCTCCAGCTGGGAAAGGTGTGTCAAAGAAGAAAAAGTGGACTGTGCATTATCCAAACATTCTATCAGCTATACGCCTAATATCCCACTGAGAAGGACTGCCAGTTCCTGATGTACCATAATCATTCTCACTGATGCACCAGAATCATTCTCACTTGAGTTAGATGAGGAAGAGGAAGAGGATGAAACTTCTTGTCCTGAACCATCAATGTCACATGACCCATAACACAAAGTGAACTGAATGATCTTGTCAGGGATTTGGAACTCTCCAAGAGTAAGACAGAGCTGTTGGGATCCAGACTATAGCAGTGGAATCTCCTGGCAGGTGATGTTAGAGTTTCCATGTTCCGTGGCGGTCAATAAGATCTTGTCCCATTCTTCTTCATGGAAGGTGATCTTGTAGCCTGCATCAACATTGATTTTGTGATGGCAGCCCTCAACATTGTTCATGATCCAGATGAGTGGTGACTGTTTACTGATTCATCGAAGACAAGTCTTAAATCTGTTTTGCTGCATAATGGCAAATGTTTTGCCATAAATTCCAGTTGGTCATGCAGTCCAAATGAAGGAAACCAATGAAAACATGAAACAACTTTTGAGGTGCATAAACTATAACCAACATCAGTGGTAGTTTTGTGGTGATTTGAAGGTTCTTGCTCTCATTCTTAGTCTGCAGATTGGATATGCAAAGTACTGCTGTTTTCTCTGTGAATGGGATATTCATGCGAGAGATTCCCACTACATCAAGAGAGATGGCCACTCTGACAGTCAAAGGAGCCTGGAAAAGTGTTCAGCATCCACCACTTGCTGAATCAAGGAAGATTTTGTTACCACCATTGCAGATCAAGCTGGGTCTGATGAAGAACTTTGTCAAGGCCATTGACAAAACACAAGCAGCTTTCAAGCACCTCCGTGGAAAATTTCCACTGTTAAGTGAAGCTAAAATAAAGGAAGGTTTCTTTGTTGGTCCTCCGATTCATGAATTTCTTCAAGATGATGCATTTGACCATGCACTGTGTGGCAAGAAAAAGATGGCATGGAAAGCCTTTCAGTTAGTGGCAACAAATTTTCTTGGAAACAACAAGGCAGACAACAAACTACAGGGAGTAGGTGGGAACCTTCTCAAGGCATTTCAACATGTCACTAAAGATATATTTTTGCACTCTCATGTAGATTTTTTTCCACTGAACTGTGGAGCAGTGAGTGACAAGCACGGCCAGCGATTTCACCAGGACATTGCAACAATGGAGAAATGCTATCAGAGCAAATGGAGCCCATCAGTGCTTGCAGATTATTGCTGGACAGTGACAAGAGATGCTCCATTTAATGAATAGAAGATACAAACCAAGAAGCGCCGAGTAGAGACTGAATAAGGACTAAACTACACACGTATGTACTTATATATACAGAGAGGTTTTTTACCTTTTGTTTCATAGTAAATTTTAGTTATATAACCCTTTTGCTGTTTTTTAGTGTTACATGAACAGGACAGGTGAAATAATATCATGTAAAGCAACCACAAACACATGAAAAGACCTAGGTTTACAATATATGATTAAAACTGTACCATCTACACAATATACATAGACATAAAATGTAAAAACTTAAATATCTTGGAAACAGTAGCCAGTGAGTTGTTTTAATTGTCATATTTGAATTCAACACATAAAAATCCATAACAAATAGCACATTTTATCTCTGAAGCAGATGACTTCGAAAAATTGTAGACCAGTGATATAGTCACATAATGTCATGAAGAAAACTCTTTGCCAAATGTTGCTGCACCAAAAATTTGAAAATATTAAATGAAAGGCATGAAATATGTGTAAAATAACAAAAGGACATATTTAGTTCATTGGACAACAACCACAAACCTGTTGCTGTTGCAGCAATCGGGAGAAATACATGTTCATCAAGCAGAGAGACATGTCAGTCAGAGAGGTAGTCACATGATGCCAGCAAAAAATCATTGACATGTGCTCTGATTGATGAATCTGTCTTTCTCCAGATTGCAGTAGCTGTGACATCATTCTGGTCTTTGTTCTCCAAAAAGAATATATTTAGAATTATGTGTCCTTATGTGTCATGGACATGTAGATTGTGAGATTTGGGTAGTCATGTGACAAGCAATGCAAATGATGAGTGCCTGGGTACCAGGTCCGATTTTGTCAGCGCTGTAGTTTCATGTCATCTATTAGTATGGTAGCTTAAATACTTAACAAATCTTATCCTTGTAATTTTAGAGAAAATAAATCATCTCATTGATTTCATGCGGGTATGGGTCATTTAAGTTTACTAGGCCCACTTTTAAGTTGCTACCTGAATTCCAACTTTTTGGTAAGCAATGGGCTCTGACCCAAGATCCAACAATAAATGTAAAAATATCAAAAATGAGGTGTGAAGGTTTAGACTATTTGACTCATAACTCCACCTTTCCAGAAAGCCAGAGCTGGATTTCAGCATTACATACTAACATGGTAATGACTGTGCGCACTTAATATGCTGAATGGAATTCTGCCCTCTCACTGGTCAACCAAAAACGAAATCATCAGTAGACGCAGTATGTCATTTTCAGTATACCAATGAGAGGACAGTATTCCATTCCTGGAAATTCATTTTGGGCAGTGGAGTGTCAGACCTATCAACTGATTCTTGATTTACTTCTGTTCCTTTTGCAGAGCATTCTTGCATACAATGGTGCGGCTGTTATAGCTATGAAGGGCAAGGAATGTGTGGCCATAGCTGCAGATAGGAGGTTTGCTATGCAGGCCCAGACAGTTAACACAGATTTCCAGAAAATTTTTGAGATGGGACCATGTGTCTACACTGGTACACCAGGTCTTGCTATAGACATACAGACAGTGATGCTAGCAGATGAATTTTGGCCTCATTACATGCATGGAGTGCAAGATAGCTACTAAATTATCCCATTTTCTGCAAGTCTTCTGAAACAAAATTACCACAGTCTACTCATATAAGCACAGACAGAAAGCTTCATTCTGTTCTCTCTGTTATTGCATTCATATCATTTTCTTACAATAATTAAGAGTTTTAATAATAGTTTATGTTTTCAAATATCCCTAATTATAATATTTTATCATAATTAAACAAAAGCTTTGTAATCCAGTGGCATCAGTAACAAATATAAGTCCACATTGTCTGACTAAAAATTTTCTAAATATTGCTCTTATTTTCACAATTATTCTTCAGGTGTTGTGCAAAATTTGAGGCACGTGACAAACTAATTCGAGTTTACCCAGCAAATACTTTGAATTGTCCTTTTTATAAAATAAAAATATATTGTCAGATTGGCAATGTTTCATGTTATTGTATGCCACTATTTAGACCAGACGAACCAAGATAAATTCAAATGATTATTTTATGCA
Organism: Megalonaias nervosa; assembly: GCA_016617855.1. NCBI lineage: Eukaryota > Metazoa > Mollusca > Bivalvia > Unionida > Unionidae > Megalonaias > Megalonaias nervosa. Next base: position 24,751 of record JAECUM010090644.1, read on the forward strand.
CACTATTAAACAAAATCATAAAATATACATATTCTCTCTTAAATTTATGTTCCACACATGATTACTATATCCTGCTCTCTTTAATTCATCATATATATTAAATCACTGCTGATTCTTAAAATAATCATTGATCTTTATTTTATGCACCATGACAAAACACTAATCAGGTACGTGAGAAAGCCTGCCAGTAGCTTCTCGTGGGTCGGTGGTTCTTCCCGGGGTTTTCCAGGGTTCCTCCTCCACCATTAATACTGGCCGCCATGTATAGCCTATCTTGTGCTGAAAAATGGCGTTACACCCTATAACAACAACAACAACAACAACAAAACACTAATCTTACTACTAAATGACAGCTTTCATGTGACTATAAAATAGACTACTGACTCGCTGGTTGGTCAGCTTGTATAAATTGGGCTTAGAAACAGCTTCAAAACAATATCTGAATTAGCCAGTTGCTCACTTGCCAAGATCAAATGACAATCAGCTTATGAGAGAGATGTGAAAATATAGAATCAAATGAAGTCATATATGACAATTCTTTGTGACAAATGAACCAAAACTTTGCTGCCTTTACAGAGAATTTTAAATACTGAATGACCTATGCACTCTGATGAAAAGAGACACAAGTCATATCTCTTCTAAAAGATCAACTTTTGTTATCAGAGATAGCTTCAATTCACATGCCAATAGATGAAGATTTTGAACTAAACATATTAAACTGACACAGAAAGTGACTGCCAATTCAGCTGTGATAACACAGCTGCTTTTTCCACCTTCTAGCAAACAAATTGCTTTGACATGTGTTTGGTAAGATAGCTTATTCAGAGCTAGTGTTTTTGTGTCACCAGATTTCTAAGTTTAAATAAAGTTTCTGATATCTTTTTGTAACTTTACTCAAATGAGAAAAACTGCATCAATTTCGAATTTAACATAAAGACTGATTTTATTTACATTGGCAACATGACTGAAATACAGTGGGTACAAACGAGGTGAGAAATGTTTGCATGTTGATTCATGTGATATTCCTTTATTTAAACAATGTCTTCCTTCCAAAGCAGGATGTATTAGGAAAAACATTGTTGCAGACTGTGAAAATCATGTGACTTATATACATGACATGAGTATCATTACCAGAAATTGTGTTGCATAAATAAATTCATGAACCAGTCTAAATGATTTGGTTCATTTACATTTTCATTGTTGCAAAAAGGGTCCCATGGGTAGGGGACACCATGTCCCCCACTCTCCAAAACGATCCCATGGGTAGGGGAATCTGTGTCCCCCACTCTCCAAAAGGATCCCATGGGTAGGGGACACCGTGTCCCCCACTCTCATTCCCATTACTTTCTAAATCACTTTTCTATTCTAATTAATAAATCTTCATTAAATGACTAATTATGCATTTGCATAAATTTAGTTTCACATATCATTAACTCAGTCTCAAAATAAATTAAATATTCCTTACGTTAGCTGTGACTTTAACCTTGAAAATACGTTATAAAGGCGGGCAGTAAGGCCTTGTCATTACAACTTGGCCAAGTAGCACACACCTTAACTGTTTTCTTTGCCAGATACATTAATTTCAAATGGATATTCATTGTCATCTAACAGTTTTTATCATTTTTAGCAACTTTGGCTATTGCTTAAGTGTTAGCATAGACTAGATCCAAGGTCACATCATTAATCTTGCTTATTATTGAACCGATCCAAGATTTTGATGATACATATTAGCATATATTCTAGCGTTGATTAACTCATTAATTCAGATGCAAAAGCATTTCATTAATATGCATGGATCTTGCTCATTACTGAACTGGTCTGAAATCTTGATAATATAAGCATTATATATTCCATGTCTTCTAGAGTGATAACAAAGTAAGCCAATCAGATTAGTATGGGTAGATTTTGCTCAATATCAGCCTCCAGCGATTTTTATGACATAACCCATATTCCAAGTTGTATCAAAATAGGGTCAGAAATACAGACTCGAGAGAGGCAACAAGCAATTGCTGACTGATAGATAACTTACAATGGTAGATGCACAGTCGATGCAGGCCTTATCATAAACTCACTTGGTCTTATGGCTAGGTGAGCTAAAAATTGGGGAGGCCAGAAATTACTTTATATGGTTGTCTTCAAAATGATGACAATAAGCAATCAATTTCAAAAACAGTACAACTATTGTGCACAAGAAATTCTGTCATACATATATATATTAAGGTCCAAGTAAAAAAATGGCAATACCGGTACCTAAAATAAATCCCAGGAACAAAGTGATTTGTCACTATGTACATCTTCAGATGATGGGCATAACATTTACCAATTTTCATGGTGATCCATCAAAAACTACTGGACCAGTCATGCTTACGATACTGTGTGAGACACTGCATTAAACTAAAATTGGTCACTGTAACCCATATTTCCTGTAATCCTTGGATCTAACAAATAAAATACTAAAGGGGGGATATCAGAAACCATGCATGAATGAAATAAGATGCATTTAAAAGCTTTATTGTCTTAAAAAAATATTTTATCCAGGGATGATTGACCAATAATACAAATTTGGGTCCCTCATGGCCAGAACAAAAATGTCATTGCAAAAACATTTTTAGGGGAATGGTTTATAACCCACAGGCCTCTGGTTTGTAGCCTCCTATCCTTTTTCACCTAGGCAGCACTTTTTTGTACAGATGTCCTTTGTGGCCAACAGAAATCAAATTTCTAGAAAACAACTTCGGAATTGCAAAAATAGTGAATACTGATATTAAATTACATTAGCTGAATTACATCAGATAACCTACATTGTATGAATGACAACATATTTATAAATTAAATCTCAATCGAAATATTTTGTCTTTAAATAACTGCCCAGATTTCCACTGGTGATTCAGTTCACTTGAATTTATCAAAAAGAAATTTAGCATTGTACACTACATAAATCACAAGTATACCCTGGTAGATGAATCTCATGCTCATGCAATTCAAGGCACAAAATTGCATTTATTGCTCAAGACCAGTATTGACTGTCAATTACTGAAACAGAATAAAATTAACAAATATATGCAAATTAATAAAAAAGGGAAGGAGTTGCATGCTTGTTTGTCTGCTCTTTGATGACACAGATACAATGAGATTATGAATATGTATTATGCACTGAAATGCAATGCCATAAATTTGTATCATCAAGATGATGTCCAACTGTAAAAAATGGTTAAATTACAGTTCTGATCCAGTAATATTTCTTACAGATTTACATAGGAGGACAGGAAAAATTTCTGGCAGACAAGATTTATTAACTTTTAAAAAAACACAAAAATGTTCAAGAGACCAACAGAAATTAAGGCTGAATATAGCAGAATCATCACTGGCTTTTTTTTTTAATCACTGAAGTTGTACTGCCAACATTAAAATTAACAATATTCATTGTGACCGACATAATGAATCATGCTGATGTTGTAATCTTTCTTAAACTTAAAAATGAATTTTAAAAAAAATCTACTGGTACTGGTCAAAATAAAGGATTGAAAACAAAAACACTGTAGAAAAAGAAATTTATTTTTCATGACATGCCTTGCTCACCTGAGATTATCTGCTGCATTATTGTTACACAAGTAGATATAGCATTTATTAAAACTAGGTACTTTCATTGTGAAAAAAAAATTTGAGCAAATGGTATCTGAAATGTTACAGGTAGATTTATTATCATTGCATCACTCCTTCATTATAATGCAGTCCATGGGTGCCATGGGGTATAATGACTTCAAGTGAATCCGTCTTGGTGAGAAGTACATTATACAGCTGACCCCCATTATCAGCAGATTTGTTTATCATGCAATTTCAGATATAATACAGTAAGGGCCGTTCCAATAAAACATACATGGGACCCAGAGGAGGCACTTTAAAAGTGGGGTACTCAACCACAGATACAATGTAGAATTTTCTTATCATTTTAATATGAACTCTGAAATCAAAGTACCCTGGCATGTATTTTTAAAAAACTACATTCCCTGGGTACCATGTATGTTTAAATGGAACAGCCGTAATGTTTAAATGGAACAACCCTAATGTTTAAATGGAACAGCCCTAATGTTTAAATGGAACAGCCCTAATGTTTAAATGGAACAGCCCTAATGCTATGGATACTGTAACCTAATCTATAAAAATTAATTTTTTTTTAATAAGAATTTTAACATCCATAAACTTAAAACTTTACATTAAAACCAATGAACTTGATTTGGGCAGTGCCAAAACATGTTTTTACAATCAGTTTGACTCTGATTACACATAATGCAAAATAAAAAGTTTCGATGATCATAATTGCCTTATAACTGGAAAAGACATAATGAAGGTCCTTACAGCTAGGAAGTGCTGCATTTTTGTGAATTATCCTATTTGAAAGGTAATAAAGTGTTATGAAAACAATAAAAAGAATGGTACCTTATTATTTATGCCTTAAAATGGACATGGATTTCAGCAGCAATGAAATTTACTCTATTTAGCTGAATGTTCAAAGAGAAGAAAAAACAAAAACTAAACCATTTATGACAAATATGGACTGAAATATGACATATATATTGGTTTTATGTCCATTTATTCAACTATCCCTCCAGTAATACAACAATGGTTGGACCAATTTTTTTCATCTCCAGATCAAAATTATTGTTTTAGAGTTGCATTTACCCAGTGTTGTTACATCTGTGTTTCATGACATTGTGATTAGTGGCTATCCAAATGAAGAAATAAAATAATGAATTGGCAAAAACTTTACACCAGAGCCAAAAGTTAAAGGGTAAATCTATGCATTCAGGGGATCCTTGCAACAATCTGCTAATCAATGAGCATTTAAATGAGCTGAGGTGATTCCCAGTGCCTGATTTTACAAACATGTATCAGAATTTTCACAAGCTGACCATTGCCTCTAACTCCAAATGGAATCTGGCTAAAATCATGTTCTGACAAGATTTGTCCTGCAGCATGAAAAGGTAATTCTGCATGGTGAAATGAATAAATTAAGTGTCTGAAGGCTCGAAGGTAATACTTTCTTCTGTCAATGATTCATCCCTGCAGAACAAATTTATTTACCAGGCAAAATTATCATTTCACTGCCATTTCAACTGAAAAGTTAGTGTTGGGCTCCTAACTATAGAGTTGGTATGAAAAAGTGAAACCATTTTCTGTTGTCATCCTGACAATAACAAGAGTGCCGATTGTCATTCACCTTGGTTATAACTTAAAAAGTTTACCTTTTTTTTCCTAAGCAGGTGTATCTAACATCGTATAAATACAACTATAGGTAAATTGGCTCCTAAAGTTTACGTGTCAATTTTACCTATTTAATGATAATCCAACAAAATTCTTTCCAAAGAATAATTGATATTGACAGTTGATGCTCCAAATCAAACTCATCCAAGAACTTGGTGATATAAACAGCAAGCTGTACAGAAACTGGATGAGAAATAGTGTCTCTAAATCTAGACAGGTGACATGCTTGGCCGATCAGATGAAAGATCATCTAACAAATATATAAAGATTTTACATATTATGCAACCTAAGACAATAATGATACAAAGTTATTTCCCAATCTTGCGCAATCTTGTATCAAAATTTTTTCTCCCAAGTAGTAGCAAAGTGAGTAAATCATAAGTATGTGTAACTTGCTCATGATCTAAGCTCCTTCCAAATCTTCATGATAAAAGGCTACGTAACAAGTTGGATTAGAAATATGGTTGCATAGAGTCTTGACAGGCACAGCCAATCAGGTGCAAGACCATGTCATTATTATGAGCGACTTTCGCTCATGATCATACTTGACTTGGAGCTTGATGATAGATACCTATTTATCAATTTTGATCAAAATCTCTCAAGTGCTAAAAATCTCGGCAATATTAATGCAAGATCATAGCATAAATATGGAGGGTTATTGCTTACAATAAAACTTGTCCAATATCCTGATGGTTTAGCATAGTTAAGAAGCCTTATTAAAATGGGGTCAAACATACTATTTCTTGAGTTGTAACAAGTTCAGTCAATGAGATGCAAAATAATCACCTCATTAATATGTAAGATCTCATTCATAATTAAACTCACTGGATATCTTGATGATGGCCTAGTTACCATGTGTGATAAAAACTGAATTAGTAATAGATGCTAAAGTGCTGACAGCCAATCAGATGCAATATCACCTTATTAATGAATCTCAGTTATAATAGTAACTTTATAACAAATAACTCGTCCAGTATCTTGATGATTTAATTCTATTTATCAAGTTTAATCAAAACTGGATCAGTCTTAGGAGTGGTAACAAGTTCGGGCAATCCAATGAATCACAACATTAGCTCAACCTATCAGATGCAAGAACAGCTCATTAATATGCATAAATCTTGCTCATTATCAAACTAGTCCACAACCTTGCTTATATAGGTCCATATTTAAAGTCTGATAAAAACTGGATTAGAAATATGGTTTTTCAGAGAAGTAATAAGCTCAGCCAATCTGATGCAAGATCACCATATTAACATGTGTGGATCTCTCTCATTATCAAACTATTCCAAGATCCAGATGATGAAAGCCCATATCCTACATGTGATAAAAAACCTGGATCAGAAATATAGTTTTCAGAGTAGTGATGAGCTGAACTACTGGATGCAAGAGCTCATTAATATGTATGGATCTCACTCTCTATCAAATTCATCTGAGGTCTTGATGATGTGACCCCATATTCTAAATTTGATCAAAATCAGATAGAAATATGGTCTTTAGAGTGACAAGAAGCTCAGCCAATCAGATGCAAGTAACCTCATTAATATGCCTAGATGTCATTGACCAGCTTGTCCAAGATCTTGTACAAGTCTACATTCCACAGACTGATCAAAATTGGATCAGAGATTTGATCTCCAGAATAGTAACAAGCAATTGTTGATGGATGATGCTCAATGGACACAAGGCCATGACACAAGCCTACTTAGCCTTCCATGCAGGTGCGCTAAAATTCTTCCAATGGTACATATACACTTTATTAAGTGCCAAATAGTTTCCAAAGTCATTTCAAAATGAGAAGGGAATCCAATGTCAAACCCCCTAAGGCCACTGCTTATTATACTTTCTTATTACAATATTTGTTTGCAATCACATATAGTCAAACATAATTTAGTCAGTCACCTCAGTGAAGTGAGAAAAGTGTTCTAATTTAGATCAACAGTTGGTCAAGAGAGATTTACTGCATTAAAAATTTTGGTGTAAGAGACTGAAAAATTGGTTATCTGAAAGGGTGATTATTTAATTGATGTAATCTTTAAGGTATGGTTGACTATAAAAATGTACATGCACTGGCCCTAAGTGCAATCAGTACAGTAGAAATCACCCAATCCACTTTATTATTTCAAAAGGTCTGTAAAAACAACTTTAAATGACTTTAGTCATTAAAGCATTAAGTCAGTCGTACCTGGAAAAGGTGAAGTACGCTGTTACCATGTCATTTAGTATATCTGTGTAGAGCGAGGCCTTTCTCACAGTGTAGTTAAGTTCCCCATTTTGTTTAAAACACAGTACACATGGTACATCCAGAATGGGAGTGCTTTCTGTGCACTACATCAATGGGGTAAAAGTCTGTACTTGTTGTTGGTTGGTATTTAATGGCTCTTGAACACATTTTTGGCCATATCAATGTGAGGAAATAAAACTAAGTGCCATCCTGAAGACACGATGAGACTGGTGATTTAGGCTGGTCTGGGTGGGAATCCAATTCACAACCCTTGGATTACAAGTCTGGTGCTCAAACAAAGTAGCTAATCTGGCTTCCTCAGTACATGTACAAGTATACTGCATGATGTGGTATACCATCTTACAAAAATGGTTCTTCCGTTTGATCATCTCTTTTTTGTTATTTATTTATTGTTTTGTTCAATTCTGACATAAATAATTCTTATGTTGAAATAAAATATTCAGTCAAACAGCAACTGGATTATATTGTTACACAATACTTTGAATAATTACACAGCAACCATGCTGAGGATATCAGAACAAATGCCTCCCCAGAATGCACAGAGGTAATCCATGTTAGCTGCCTTAGTGTAATCTTGAGAAAGGTACTTGATATCCATGTTCTTGGCATGATAGAGCCAAATGAAGTGCTGAAAGTGCCCTTAAAAAACAACCAACCAACACAATGAGTGTATGTCTACAAGAAAACATTCGATAGTAAGGCCTGAGTGTATCCTAGGGAATGGTACTTGACTCTCATTTTCCTGGCATAATAGAGACAAATAAAGTGTTGAAAGTGCCATTAAAAAACAACTCGTACAGGATTTAATTAACTGACTTTCATACAGTGGAATCTTTTTATCCAGCCACCAAATGGACATAAATCCAGAATACTTCCCAATTACTTTAAGGTCTTGTTATTTTGTGGATACAGATCTTTTCATGGTTCCTATATTTTCATATCCCTATGTAGAAACAACAGGACCTCTTCTCCCAATTCTAGAATTTAAGTACCAATGAAAACATTTTGTGGATACACATCTTTTCACGGTTCCTATATTTTAATATCCCTATGTAGAAACAACAGGACCTCTTCTCCCAATTCTAGAATTTAAGTACCAATGAAAACATTTTGTGGATACACATCTTTTCATGGTTCCTATATTTTAATATCCCTATGTAGAAACAACAGGACCTCTTCTCCCAATTCTAGAATTTAAGTACCAATGAAAACATTTTTCACAAAAAAGGTGAGAATCAATACACATGAAAAGAAATGGATTTACAGTATAACGAGAAGTCTAATATCAGTGGTGGAAAATTCCTTGGTTTAGTACAGCAGGACACATTGAAAATTTTCCTGGAAAAGTAAAACTTCATAATTTGCATAAAATTTACTTCTGAATGTATCTATCACAAAATTCTGGGCAAGAAACCAATTTTAAGATTTTTTCTTGTCATGAAAAATGAAATAAACTGTGGCCAGGGATCTTGGGGACTAAAGGAGACATATTTTACTGTATTTGAATTACAGTCTGTAAAAGTTGTTGTACAAGAGATGAAAAAATGAGTGAGTGAGTGAGTGATTCAGAATTTTAATGTAGGTTTAACAATTTGAATCATGCTGCTACAATGTTTGCAGTGAGGCAGTTTATAGTGATGTCTAGCATTGGGGCATCATTCCACAGGACATGTAATATCATGTTCCACCCAGTCGCATTATCCTGACACCAAGTTGACCAGTCCTAAAACCATCCTCTTAATGCTGAGAGCCTGATGAGGCAGCTGTTAGTACCATTTTTATAAGTCTTTAGTATGACTCGGCCGGGGCTCGAACCCGGGACTTCCCGCATTTGAGGCAGATGCTATAACCACATAAGCCACCGCAGCGGTAGCGAAACTTTTCCCCATACCCATACACAGGTAGACAATTTTTATAAGTATTTGGTATGACTTGGCCAGGGTTCGAACCTGTGACCTCCCACATCCAAGGCAGATGCTCTAACCACTTACGCCATCGGAGCAGTTTGAAAAAAGTGAAGTTACATTCTAAGCATTCTGTTATACAGCTGACTCTACCAACAAAGTAAAACAAGATTTTACACAAGTAAATACGTCTAAATGACAAATGTAGCATGTCAATATAAATAACAATTGCAACAAGCTGTTACACACTTATATATATCTTGTAGAATGTTTCATTGTAAAGTTTTTTTTATGGTACTCCTTAGATGGTAAGCATGATATATTGGCACAGTGTTTGATTCTGCAATCATTTTGTAAGATTAATATCTTTAAAAATAGCAACAATAAAATGGTCACAAATATGTACTAGTATACAATGCATGCACATTTCTATTCCAATTAAAACTGTTCCCATAAAAATTATCAGCTTATCCAACTGATGAATCCATGCATATAGTTTTGAAAGACCAGTAACATATCATTCCTATCACTGTGCTACATAAATAGTATAGTAAATGTGGGCTATGAAAACACTGCATTTTTCCACTGAAAAAGCACTGAGACCATGAATAAAGCATATAGTGTTTTCATTGCCCTGTTATACTATACTACTTATATATTGTTATGTATATCTATATTGCATGTTTAACTCTGGTCCATAATTGTAAATTGTAACAGTTGTTTTGAAAACAACATATTATATAGTTAACCTTGTCAATGATTCAAGACTAAACTTTAAGTTAATATTTGTAAACATGTTTACATGGCCTTTTGGCCTTAGAAGGTTCTAGAATGAGAACTCATTTAAAACTTTTATGGGAAAATGACCCAAATCCTGGTCATTTTATTGTGTCTTACTATTTTTACATAAGGTTTGCGATTAATCAACAAAAATACTTATTTCTACTTTAAGTTACCTCTAAAATCATTGTTAGCTGTGTTCAGATATAATTTGAGAGGAATCATTCAGGTAAAAACTATTCATTGTAATTACAAAAAGCTCTTTGACATTTTGGACTAAATCAAAATTCTGGGAATATTGTTAATTCATTTGATGACATTATGGATTATATCAATGTGATACATCAAGACAGTTGGCATATCAGCTCATCCAAGCCTACTGGCACATCAGCACATTAAATACTGGAATTCTTTCTGAACACTCTATTCTTTTGGACTTGTGATAGAACTTTTAGGAGTATATTGAATTTAATTCACAATACTGTAAATTCCTTTTAAATTTTCACTCTGTATTCTAGGCCAATAAATTATCTTGAATTTTAGTAAACCTGTTGGTTATGCTTTTTCTGTTACTTAGATTAATGCCAAAGAGTCATGACAAATAAACTGAATTCATACATACTGTATTTATCAATCATAAACCCATGTTTGATGATAAACCCACCCAAAATGTCTTTAATTTTGGCAAATAATTATTAAAATTATCTTTGTTTATAAGTGCAGCCTGTATATCTTTAAAAATTTATGTGGCTGGTCCTCTGTACACCTTCAGTTCATAAAAATGTTAATTATTTTTAGTACTTCAATTATTTTATCCATCACAAGCATTCAAATTCATTTGATTCTTTATGAAAAAAGCTAAAACTTTCATTAGCTTTACCTACATCCCCATAATAATGAAGAAGTACACAAAATATATCAGACAATACAAACAATCTGTACAAACCCAATGTTCATTACAGCATGGGACTAAGGTGGAAAAAACTTTAATAAATAGGACATCTGCAAAAATGATGCATATTTCAAGTCATGCAATGGTGTCAGTGTCACAATCAATTTTTTTGTCCCTGTAGAAATTTACAAACAGATCTTCAAGCATGATCAAGCAACAGTTAAAATTCTTGTTGGTGTAAGATCATAACATTTAAATTCAATCTGACCTAGTTGTTATACAACTTGTCATTACATTGCACCGGTAAGTACATCACATTGCACTGGTAAGTACATATACTGTTATTACACAGTAACAGTTAAGTACATATACAATTATTACATGGCACTAGTAAGTACATATACAATTATTACATGGTACCAGTAAGTACATATACAGTTTTATAAAACTGCTACAAACCATTCAAGCAATGAAAATAAAGAAATACATTCAAAAGAATATGCAAGATTCACTTTGCATAACATGAGTAACAAATGTCTGTCAAAGGGACTGAGGCTCTGCTGGCTGAAAATAATTTCCAGGAATTCAAGATAAGACCATTTCTTCCTTTCAACTGCTGAGAGTTGAGATAATCTCCAATAATAATATTCTTCAGCAATAACAACATTTGCAAATTGCCTGTTGTGGAGGACTTATTAGATGTGAATTTTAATAGTCTTGCCTTGGCAGTAGACCTCTGGGTTCTGGGGCTAGTTCAAAAGAAAGATGTGTAGCTTCTGACATCTTAAATAACAGTTCCTCAAAGGGATTGATACTCTACTATTTCTTCCTTTAAACTGAATGTTGAAATATTCTCTGAGATTTTCAAATTAGCTGCTGCAGATATCAGATTGGTACTATTTTCACTTAGACATCATTTAGGACCAACAAGACATCATAAGAAGTTCTCTGGCAGGAACCAAATGTTGATATGACTTTCCATTCTGGAGAAGTAACAATAACAAAACTGTCAGGATGTCTGCCATGGTGGCCAAACTGGATTTCAGATTGGTACCATTTCCATTTATGACCAACAAGACATCTAACAAGTCTTTTGGAGAAAGCAGCACAATATCGACATGACTTGCTATCAATAAGTAGCCATAAGAGGATTTTCAAGATGGCCATTGTGGTTGTCATACTGGAAGTCTGATTGGCACCATTGTCATTTACAACCAACTAGACATCATAAAAAGTATTTCCGTGAAAACCCCAAGCTGATATGACCATTCATTCAGGAGTAGTGATACCAAGGTTTTCAAGATGGTCACTTAATGGCCATATTGGATGTGTACACAACATTCTTTTTACAACCTACTAGACGTGATAAGAAGTCATCTGGTGGAAACCCCATTGCATTATTACTTCTTGTTCATCTGGAGTAGCTGGCCACTATAGTGGCTATAATGGACACCAGACTGGCAACATTTTCATTTAGGACCAACTAGACACTGTAAGAAGTATTTTAATGAAAACCCCATGCTGATATGACCATTCAGAAAGAGTAGCAATAACGAGATTTTCATGATGGTCATTGTGGTGGGTACATTGGACATCAAATCAGCACCATTTTCATTTATGGCCAAATAGAAATCAAATGAAGTCTTCTGTTGAAAATCTCATGTCAATATGACTTTCCATTCAGGATAACAAGATTTTAAAGATGACTGCTGTGGTGGCCATATTGGCAATCAGAAATAGCAAACCAAGAAATTCTGTTCCCCACCCCTAAAAAAAACTCAATCAGGGGGCCCTCCCAATAAAAAAGTTGTCTGATGGGGAATTTGGGCCTATATTGGGCCTGGCCTCCCCCTCCCCACTGTTGTGGGGGCTTGCTTGGGTAAATGCTATGCTACTGGATGTCAGATAAGCAACAATTTTATGTAGAACCAACTTGGCATCATAAGAAGTCTTTTAGAGAACATTACATGTTGATGTGACAATCCATTCAGGAGTAGTTGTGATAAGATAAGATAACCACTGTGATGGCCAGAGTGGATGTCTCAATAGCACCATCTTCATTTAGAAGAGTGGTCCAACTACAGGCCTGCAGGTCATTTTTTGTATACTGTAATATGTAGGTAGGGAGGTAGGTAGGTAGGCATGCATGCATGCATGTATGTCCCATGAACTTTCTGTTTTTGGTCCATGTGGCACATGGTGTTGAAGATGTTGGACCACATTGAACTAGACCATAGGATGATTGTGTGTGCAAAGTTTCCTGGCAATCCTCCAAGTAGTTTAAGAGGAGTGGCAATGACAAACTTGTCCTAATGGATGGAAGGATGATAGACGATGGATGGACAATGGACAACAGACCATCCCATAAGCTCTTCTGTTCTATGACCAGTAGAGCAAAATATCATGGCACAATATGTAGTCCCTCTGTTTCAACATAAAACAGAACAAAAAAAATTACTCAATTCAGTTTAAGAACATTAACTTTTTTATGTTTCTACTTCCACTGCAAACTCTTCACTGGAAAACTAGTATGTTTCAGCATCATTTCTAAGCTGAGAATCCATCTGCATGGTCACATGACCTGGGTGATTATGGATATCCTTAAAGCTGCCACTGAGTGAAGTATTATGTAGATCTTGCTGGTGGTCCTGCTGGTGTACCTCCTGTTTAAGATGCAGTCTGTCAATGTCTACATTGTGAAGGGCACTCTTTCCCAGTGGATCATCTTCTACCTCAGTAGGGTTATTGTCTGTCACATTTTCACTGTACTGCCCTTCAGAGGTTGTATTCAGCATCTAATAAAATATGGAATGTTTTATCGAATATAAAATAATTCTTCACATGACATCATGAATACATAGTACCATGCAGCTCAGGTAAAACTAAATGGGGATATTAAAAGTTTTGCAATCTAAAGAGAGTATGCAGAACAATTAAAATAATTATATATAATATATGGACTTCTTTTTAAATAGTCACTCTTCTTCACAAATTATAATTCACTGGTTCTAGGTACTTTACATATAAACTCATTAGTGTAACAAAATCTAGGTCACAATGACAAATTTTTCAGGTAAATTCACTTTTTCTTCAGATCTTGTAATAAGCAGGAATACAAATATTTCAGATATTATTTTGCTTAGATTATTGCACAAGACTGAAAGAATTCTATGTGAAACAGCTTTCCAACATGTGTACAAGACTGAAAGAGTTCTATGGGAAATTGCTTTCCTACATGTGTACAAGACTGAAAGAGTTCTATGGGAAATTGCTTTCCTACATGTGTAGAAGATTTGATGGATTTTATGAGAAAATAGCTTATGTGTGTATATATATATATATATATATATATATATATATATATATATATATATATAATACAAATTATATGGTGAATAACAGTAGGGGACTTATAAGCTCTTTTGATGGTTAAAAACAATCCATGTTGAAATAGTGGAAGCCGATATCAGCCATGCCTTTAGAGGAAGGAAAAGATGCTTCCTACACTTTCTTCTCCCTTTAGAGGGTGCCAAAAGGAAACATAATGCCCTGACTAGACAAAAAAGTTGATCATGATAATCCCCAGCACAGATGTGACTGAGATGGGGGATCTCTATAAGGAGTGGAGCTACTGACAAAAGATGATTTTTAGCTACAAATATGGTTGGCAATGGGGAGACACTAACACTCAAAGTGTTCACTGCCCTGGCTCCTTAGTCTCAGAATGGGGAAACATAACAGGGGAGCTTACTGTTTAACCTTGTTAAAAACAAGTCTACAAAGTCTTCCTCAAAGTCTGAACAAGGAATCTGTGACAGACTGATACAGGGACCATTCCACAAGGACTATCTTGCCTCCCCTGGACAGACTGTCTGACAAAATGTTTTTCTTGCCCAGAATATGACAACACTTGAGGATAATCCTTTCCTATGATGGCCAGGGAAGGAGGTTCCAAACCTCTATGCAGAGAGAAGGTGCATTGTGCCTTCTAGTTGCCAGAGATACACTACCACTTAGGTGTTGTCAGGGGAGACTATGATGCAAAAATTTATCTTGTCAATGCACCCTTGTTGTAGGGCAAAGAACACAACCCTCATTTCAAATCTGTTCATGTGAAGGGGAGGTGCTTCTCAGAATGACAAGACCTGAAGGACTAGCCATTCCAGCTCCAGATGAGCACCCCACCTTGAATCTGTTAGGCAACTGCCACCAGCCCACAGCCAGCCAGTTTGATGGCAGACTGGGGAAAAAAAGGAGTAGCCAGTCCATCTTGTCAGCTGGATTTTTTTTAGGCAAAACATGTTCATTTAATGTACACATTTTATATTTTTATCCTATTAACAAAATATTAAAAACTAATTAAGAAATAATAATTGTGAATTGTATCTTATAGCCACTAGTGAATCTGGGTAATATGAAAAGATAAATATCTTGTGTTTAATCTGCATACACTAGATGCTTGTAACTCAGAATAAAGACTCTTCTGTGTCCATGCAATGTCTGATGACACATGCTACTTCTGATTCCTAACATCAACAGGTGGAGGTGTCTGGATGCCTGGAAGCCACCATAGGCTAAAAACCAAACAGTCAGGAAAGAAGAATTACCATATTTGCCGGCCTATAAGTCAATACTTTTTGTCCAAAAAGTCAGGGCCTCATCTTAAACTCTGAATCAACTTGTATATGGATGATGTCATTCAAATCATTTATTTGTATGTCATGTAATTTTTCATATGTAAAAACAAAAAATGTCTCCAAATGTATGTGCAAAAATAATCATCATTTTGGGGAAGAGATTGTGTAAAAAAAAAAACTATAGGACTCGATATTGAGAAAGATTTTAAATTTTTTACATGGTCATCGGTATTAAATTCACATACATCAATGGTAACTGTGCTAAAGCAGCATGCATTAGTAACATATGTTGTTTAAATTTGATTACATATACACTGCATGTACATAGAATAGAGAAGTTATAAAATCAATAATCATGAAAAAGACAGGAAAATCATTGAATTTTTCTTCTGGCACCTTGTGAGCAAATAAAATAAGCCCCAATTTGTGAGACTGAGAGGTTTCAGGATAATTGTAATCTGTATTGTTTAGTTAGTAGATGATAGTGATCTTAATCATGTAAAAGGCCAATGTTATATTTCATTACTTTATTACCAGTTTCTTTTTTTGACAAAAACTTCAGCTAAACAGGGGCAGTAAGGTACAAAATAGCATCAAGAAGTGCTGAAATCTCTATCTCTCTCTCATATCGGGCCATATTTTTTTCATGAGGTGCAAGAAGAATAATGTGATGGAATACATATGCCTACATATCTCTCTCTTCAATACAAAACTATCGAAAAAGCATTTTAGCATCAGTGATGCAATTTTCCTATTGCCAGTAATCTTAAATAGCATACAGTGATACCATTAATATTCACAAAACCAGAAGTTACTATAGTTTCATTCCACAAAGCATCATGAGTTTTATCCTAAAAGTATATAATTAATTTAAAATACTTTGTGTGAAATGAGTTAGGTACTTTAAGCTACATTTAATGATGCTGACCTGAAAATTTTCTGAGTTACAGATGGGACAAAATTTGTGATACTGTGTTGAATGAACTATAGTGAAAAAGACAAAGCCATGGTATTGCTCTGGCTTCATGTTATACTCAGCATCAACTTATATATGGATGAAGGATGGAAAATTTACAAAATTTACAAATTCGACTAATACTCCACATCAACTTATAGGCTGGCAAATACAGTATTCAAAAAGAATAAGACACTATCAAACTATAATGATAGTTGGGTTATAAAATTCACCAGGAATGTAGAAACAGGATGTAAGCTAAGACCATGACAATAGTGTTATAGTGTTTTATAAACATCAGGGGTGATATTACAGACTGTAGCTCTGTGAAGTTTTCACAAAAGCCTCTCATAATGTAGTTAAAGTTACCAAATTCAATTCGCCCATAAATGACTTCAACACCATTTTTATCAATATACAGATTAACAAGACTCATGCGACACATCCTATAAAAGTGTGGTCTGTGTCGTGTAATCAGCCATGTTGGCCCTAGAGTTATGGAAAAGTTCATGGTGATGATGCTGTCACGGAAGCCATCCTTACCACAGGTAAGCAAACATGGTCTACTCAATAGATAAATTATCTCATAAACATCTAATAAGTAAAAATGTAAATTAGTTTAAAGAAAACTAGATGATGCAGATGATCTTTTATTAGGTAAATTTATCTACATTTCATGATGCTGAGGTGATAATTCACTGACCTACGGACACATATCATTCAAAATGCTGAGCTCAACTAACTATAACTGTTCAGCTGCATTCTGCTGATGCGGAAACATTTAATCCAGTTCCAGTTCCAGCAATTAATTCATCTTTCTACAGAGACTAATATCATTTGCAGCTGTATGTTGGATCCAATGATGGAGGCTGGATCTAGTTCAGATACTGTCACTGATGACAAGTCAATGGATGAGGATCCTGCTTCTTATTCTGGCTACAATTCATACTGGTCATCAGTCGTTAGATTATGATGCCCAGCCTCTAGATGAGTAAAGTATGAATCTGTTTCAGCTGGACAGTAAGCATTATTTTTCTGGTCAGTAAATAATGGTCATGTTATGTTCAATTTAATAAACTTTAATAAAGTTGATACTTGATATAAATATCTTATTTTATGTGTTACTTTATGTTCCATGTTTCATATGAATCTTTCTTAGGGGAACCAACTCTGCTACAACATTCAGAGGGCTTAAGCAAAAGATGCAGAGAGTCAAGCAGATATTGAAGTCCTAACATCATGTCTTGCTAAGAAAGCAAGAATTCTTGAGATTCTATTGACCAGGAGAAAGAACAATTTTTATTTTCATTAACAAGTGAGAATATTCATCCCCACATATATGGATTTTCTTCCAAATGGAGATCAGGCCTGTCATATCTCTCCCAACAGGAAGACAGGTCCTTCATAAGGGCATGTTAGAGGATGCATGTTAAATACTGGGAATGGCAATCCCAAGGAACTTAAATGAACCCCTTTTACACTCATCACCCTAGTGAAGGCTCTGGGAGCAAAAGCTAAGCTGAAAGAGGAACATGAAATTTAAGGTTCTTCTGCTCCCAACAAACGACAGAAATTTCCAGTGGGCTGCATACATGCCATCCCTACTCCTCAAGAGGTATAAGCATAATTATTGCTGTTATAAGTGACAAAAAAGTGTAATTTGGCCATACAAATTTTAAGTACAGTAAAACCTGTTATGAGAGACCGCCCCTTCTGCCAACTAAAAGCGGTCTCTCAAGACAGGTGGTCTCTCATAGCAGGCTTGTACAAAAAGACCAGTTCCAAAGGTCCAGTTTCAGAACAATTTCAAGAAAAATAACCACAATCACTGTACATATATTCTATTCTTTATTAATATTTTTGTCTAAAATATTGTATGCATTCATCTAAAAAAATTATATAGCAATAAAGATATACTTCTGTCATTAAACATGAAATCACATTTACATTTGAAGATCACATATTTAGCATATGAAATCGTTTCTGAATTACTTCTTTTTCTTTGTAACAACCTAAATTTGTTTTATTGACATTTAAACCGCTTTTTTGCGAGTGGTCTTTACCACTTCTTTCAGTTACAATAATTATTTTCTCCAGCCCTAAAATTTGTCTCTTTTCAATTGGAGGTTCGTTCATTGTCATTAAGGTTCTAGGTGTTAAAATTATTAGTGCTCAGTTGTAATATCGAACATAAAGACGGTTGTGACTGGGCTGTGGGAAAATATGAAACATCTACACATGTGCATTGCATATCTAACAATTGATGAAATAAAAAGAAACAATTATCTCATCCAGAAACAGAACCATTTACTCAGAGACAAAAGTCAACGGCTTCATTCAAAAATGACATACTAGGATAAACTCTATAAGCTAAGTGTGTAACCTGGTCACACGAACTTGAATAGACGACAGCTTTGTGATTGGGCTGTAATCACTTAACATCAGGGGGAAAAACAACAAACATCACAAGTCTTGAACACTATCAATCGAATACCACAAACTATTCTCTCTTGCTGGTTTAACAGACAATGACCTTATTCACCCCCGGCAAAACGGATTAACTCTAAAGACAAACAATATGCGCGACCACTACGTCAACTTTGGCACCACAATGGCAATTCGTGACATGTACATTAGTCTGGTTTATGGACTGCAGCATCCATCACTGGTAGCAACAATCCTTTTTTTTTAAATATTCCTTTTATGCTTGTTTTTGATCAGAACAATTGTTACTAATCAAGTGGTCATTGTAACATCTGATTACATATAGGTCAGTGGTGTCCATCTGTTCTCGCGATATGGTCGTTCACATGGATGTCGGGTCCTGCGATTAAGGCCGGGAAACAGGCTGAGTGCAGGAATAATTAGTCTGGTTCCCTGCTTTGTATGCTTCCTGCGTTGCTCACCCCTATATGAATAGCGGAGAACAATGCAGAGAGCATACGAAGCAGGGAACCAGACTAAGAAATAATCTACATATACTTTAGTCTGGTTTATGACAAAAACTATAAAAACACTATAAGCATAGCTAATATATTCAGACATCGGTAGCCAGCCTATTTTTAAAAATTTTTTGTTTCTATTTAGAACGGTTTGAGCGGTCATTCTTACAGGGATTAAATAAAGGCCAGTGGAGTTTATCCTTGTTTTTGCAATGCGGTCGTTCATAGCAGTGTCAAAATGCATATTTTGCCAAGATATCGTGGTCGCTGGTCACATTCAGCAGGTGGTCGCTCATAACAGAGCGTTTATATAATAAAATCTATCCGTGCATTATGATTGTGGTCGTAAATGACAGGTGGTCGCACATAGCAGAGGTCGCTCATGAGTTTTTACTGTATATATTACATGCCAGAATTACAGCATGTATGAAAAGATACATTAATTTTGCTACTAACCTGGTTCTGCAGCTAGTTACAATTCTTGTCATAAAGTGCAAAATCCATATGGATTAGAACCATACTATAAACACAAAATAAGAACCAGAATATAAACACAAAATAAACTGAAAAATTATTTATATTCAGCACTCACTTTAACTACCATATATACTCACATATAAACCCGTTCACGTATAAGTCGACCCTCCCAAACTGAATAGGAATAAACACTAAAAAGTACACGATCCACATATAAGCCAACCCACAAGTCTGAGACTACATCACAAGATGCATGTGGTAAGTTCTAAATGCATTTATTTAGGCAAACTTATAGCAAAAATTACACATATACCTCTTTTGGGGTTGGCATGCATGATTATTACATAGAAATGGAATAAATTTGTCTGAAAAGTCCATAATTTAATTTTCTGTTTTCTTATTGTTTCTACCTAATTCATATTTGTGTATAACTTGATCGGACGATAACAAGAATTGAGCATTCGCAGGTTGCTGTAACACTACCTCTCCCTTTCGACTCAGTTATTGTTTGTTAATGCGTTATTGCATTAGACTATTTATGTCAGTGCACCAGTAATTACGTTTTTATTTTGCCTTGAAATTGTAAATACCTAACTCATTAAAATGTGATCCCAGTATGACAACTGCGAGCAACAATAGGGTTTGATTCAATGCTCGCAATTAGGCTAGTGAGCGTATTTACATAATGGCGCCACCACATATACATTGCAATTCTGAACACGTTCTGAATAAAGTACATTCAACTGAATGAAGGATATCCCTTGGATTTGAATCATGGGCACAACTGTACTAAACTTTAATGATATATTCAAAATACAATAATGAAGTTTCAGAAATAATGCTTCAAAAATTATGCTAATACCCTAAAACTGAGTTGTAGTTTGTTTTGATGTAAGCAGCCTTACACCCTGTTTTACAAACCTATGGTAATCGTGCTAATATTATGGAGTGAAAGGCAATTACACATCAAAGTATTGGTATACTTGCCACTCAAATTCCCTCTTAACCCAAGCCAGTTTCAGGGTTTTAATGACTAACCGGCCTGTTTTGCTGTCGGAAAACAAAAGACAATTCCGCCAATTACAAACAAAGAGACGCCGAAACATCCAGCTTTCCATTTTGTGGAAAATTATGATTTTGTTTAGTCAAAACACAAAAGTAAAATAGATTGATGAAGATCTTAGTTGGTCTATATTCAGAATTTTAGTCTTTATTATAACAATTCTTTCATGAATATGTAAGTTATGCTGGTTGAGCCTTGCACAACTGAATGTGTGTACCTTTTCATAAAGATTACCTCAATTTATTACAGATGAGTTGAAATGTTATCTGGAAGAATGTGATTTGGTCAAAACAATGAATAAAGCAAAATCTGCATCTAATATGTTGGGTATAAACAGGGATTAAAGTGACGCTAAGCACAATTTACACTGTGTAAGTACTGTATATTATAGTACAGCCTGGTCTCCCTGGTAAACTCGAACCAGCTCAATAATTATGTAGTCTTTATTTACCTTTATTTAATTTTGAATGGGAGAAATAAAAAAATATGCACATGCAAAATAATAACAAAAGCAATCATAGTAGTTTATAACAGTTTAGTAAGTGTTGGGACATCAAGAATGTATTAATATATGGAAAAAAATATTACAGCCATTATGGTAGTCAACAAAAAAGTCTTAAAAGCTTTCAAGTTTAGACCTTGGCTTGAGGATAAACTGACCCCTCTTCTTCCAGGCCTTTATTTTTTCCGAAATTATTTGGCTTATATGCGAGTATACATGGTACTCTACATGTGTAACTTTCACTGAATGATCATGAACTGAATATCTGCAATGAGTATGATCATGTGCTCAGAGTGCTTCATTACATTACTCTTGTATTCTTCTTTTAAAGTTTGTAAAGCGGTATTGATTTGTCCTTTCTTCCTGATGTGATTTGTTTTGAAGTTTGAAAAGATCCATCTGCTCTAACATTTTCCATTATATAACATCCACAACTCACACAGTAAAGCATTTTGCTTAACATCTGACACCTTTTTCTTTAAAAGTATAGACTGGTTGCTAACTAACTAATCAATATAATGAATCTGTGTGGCAAAATTCATATTTGAAAAAACCCATCTGTTTTCTTGGAAATGGGTCAAATACATTTGTTATATATAGCAAATCTTATGCCATTCTTAGGCAGCAGTCTTTTTAAGAATATTCTCGAATTAATATGAGTGGAATTAAAGTGATGATAATAAAAATGACAAAAATATTTTATTGCTTATTTTTTACAATACCAAAAAAGCATAATCCTTATACAGGCAAGCATAAAACGTAACTTGGGGAAGAAAAGTATAAAGATTGGCATGTATAGGGCTGGGAAGATGATGTGAAGACAGGCATCCTCAAGACTGCCCAGTCACATGGTCTTATGGCATTCGGGACTGAAGTAGTTGTCCCCATCCTGAACCATTCTTCCACAAGGAATAATTTTAACAGGGAAAGATCAATGATGAATAGAAACTTGTCCCCATCTTTGAAATGATGAAAATCTGGGACTTCTTATATTTTTCTTTTTTAAAGACAGTAGACCTCTTACTGCAGAGATACAAGTCTTGACTAGTGGAACAGACTGGGGGCTCCCTGAAAGAGATGCAGGATCCTGGAAGTCAAGCCAGTAACTTCCCCACAGCAAAAAGTGTTTAAGATCCCTTCCTCAGAGATCTTCTCTAAGTTGAAGCAGGCTACTTACAAACTCTGATGATCATGCCAATTAAAGTAATATGACTTCCAAACACTGAGACATGATATAGCTGTAGGCAACTTCAGTACACTGGAAAGTGCCATAGACCCCTCCTAGCACTGGAAGAGGTCCTGAGAAGAAGAGCAAAAGGTGGGATCCTATAGAGGCAGCAACTTTCCGCCAAGTTCCAAACTTTGTTGGACCACAAACAAAAAATTGTGCAACTGTCCATGCAAACATATGAAGTGCATGCAACACACATAGTGTCCGATGATGACTTTTTATGCCCACATTGGGCAACACCTTGAGGGGTTATCAAATACTGAAAGGAAACAAATACAACAACGAACACAGTAACAAATGGGTAGGAAATACTTAGCCTGGCATCAGTTACTATTTAAAGGATGAAACCCAAGAAGCACCGTTTTGCTAGTGATGTGCTGAAAACTCTCAAAACAAGAAAATAAAACACAGATACATGAAAGCAAAGCAAGTACTGAGGAGAAAAAAAAACAACAAATGACAAGAAAGGATTTGACTGACAGTAGAAATGCCAAAAGACTCAACTGACAAAGATTTGAGCACCCTGGAGACACATGTATAAATGCACAACGTCCAAAGAAAAGAGGAAAGATATATAAATGTTAGAAATGGATTAAGCTATCACATTGGGATCACATTGTTTTTTTTTTATTCTAGACCTCCAAATACTAAATGGATGAGTCTCTGATGTTCCTACATGCATGCTATTAAATTTATTTTATGCATGATACAGAGCTGAATTAAAGTTTTCTTGGTCAATGTAGACCCAGGCAGCCGCTTACCTCGCACTGAATCTTTAAATAACTCCTCTATTACCCCTTGAATGATGGTATAGCTTTTGGTTACAGTGGTACAAAATGATGTTGGAATATTGTGAAACTGTTGGATCCTTGACTATCAAACCTGACAGAGTACCTTCATGTGCGTCCTGTTGATTACCCACCCTTTGAGAATGTTGATTATTTCTCATTAGCAACTCCTCAGCATTGTCATCAATGGATGCTTGTGGATCAGCTACTAGACAAACAGTCATTGGCACATCAACAGATGGTTCCTGCTTGGGTTCTGGAACAGCTGAAGAAAAGGTATAAACCAAATCCAAGATGAATTAATACCTCTCCCAATGCAATTTATTTTATTCTTATTACTTGCCTCAATAAACAATAGAAAAAAGAATCAAGGGACTTAAATATTACTCAGGAAACTTTAAGGGACTGGATTAATTGTATTTTTTGGAATTATATATTGACAGACCAAATGAGAGAAAAAGGAAATGGAGGCACAGATCAAACAACAAAAAGCAAAAGAAATTTACATAAATGGATATATGTACCTTGTGGAACTATACGAGTCTGACTGTCTGATAAATTTAAAGTATCCAACGCCTTGTTGACATCAGTTCTAGCATCACCTGGAATGTTCAAATTCTTAGTTCCTACTTCCCTTTTAATGTTCTGCTCTACGGCCATGTTTAAGTTATTCTCATCCATCCTTTCTAAGTTTGGCTTGTAATCCATGTTTTGGCTTTGCTCAGAAAAGCTCTGACCACTTGCAGATGATGACTGAGACTGGTTCAATACTGTATATGGTTGCTGTTGACTACTGAGATTGGCTGATAAATCAAAAATATGTAATGATTAGAATTTCTGCTGATGGTGTACTTTTTTAAATATGTCTCTGAAATAAGGATGAAATATAAGGGCATGCATTTTAAAGAACATTAAACTGATCTCTCAACTCTTCAATTAGATCAATGATTTATAAGACTAATTAACCATACATGGGTGGAAAAAAATGTGACCCTAGTCTTCAAGACCCAAAATGTAGCTTTTACTGATGATATATAAGTACAATAAAACCTGTTCTAATGGTTACCTTTCTATAGTGGTCACATGGTCTTGATGGCCATTTTAATTTCCCCCAAGCAAATTTCCAATATAAATGTTATGTACATGTATATAACATTCACTTTGTTTTTCTTGTCAAGGGCCAGGTGTTTCATGACCAAATACTGGTTTTTCAATATTCAAAAAGTTGGCAGTAAAGGCAGGCAAAAATTTGTTTCATATTCTACCATGAATAGCCATGTCAGGCTTCTTTCATTCCATATTTATCACAGGCTTCTCAAATAAGCTGACTATCTTCAGCTTTGAAGAAGATGAGCAACTGGTTAATCCTCATTTTGTCTGAAATTTGAACAGCTGTTTGTAAGCCTAATTTATACAAGCTGGTTAAATAAAGAAGAGTCAGT
The DNA here is from genome assembly GCA_016617855.1 of Megalonaias nervosa. Taxonomy (NCBI): domain Eukaryota; kingdom Metazoa; phylum Mollusca; class Bivalvia; order Unionida; family Unionidae; genus Megalonaias; species Megalonaias nervosa. The sequence continues at coordinate 49,865 of JAECUM010090644.1, forward strand.
CCTCTGTTTCAGTCACTGTAAGCTGTCATGTGATAGTGAAATTCGGTTTTCTCATGGTGCACAACACAAAACCAAGATTAGTAATTTTTTTAAATGGTAATTTAATGTAATGGATAGGTTAAAGTGAGCATTAATCTTGCATGGAACATACACATGTATTTTATGATTTTGCTGAATAGTGCTCAAAGCTAAATCTGTTGTTGATCATAATAATAATAATAATAATAACAATGCTATTCAGTGCAAAAAATTTGATAAAAAAACATATCTGAAAGGTGAACCTGCATACAGAGGTCACCTGTGTATAAAGGCCTATACCTTTTCTCATAGGTGGCTGCTATTGACATGTATGACTACATGTCACATTTCACTCATTTATTTCCAAGTACAATATGGAAAATGTATTCAAAACCTAAACTATGGACCTTTAACCTTGAAGACAGGCCCCATAATACAGAAAGTGGCAAGGTTTTGGGTGATGATATTTATATATACAAAGTTTCATCCATTTATCTCAGCTAAAATGTTATAGAATGGAAAGGCAAGTGTGATGGAAAACATAAATGCTATTTGCCTGTCACCTTGACCCTGAATATAGAACATGCAGCACATCATTTCATTATGATGTATCAGCATACCAAGTTTCATCTCTAAATCTTAATGGCTTAAAAATGAAATGAATGTGTGACTGATTGATAAATGGATTGATGAATGGATAGGGACAGGTAAGCCTGAATACTTTCTCCCCTTTGTTACGAGTCTATGCTCTTAAAATTAAATCCCAAAATAATCCAAGGATTACAGAAACAAGACCTAGTAATTTAAAGTCCTGAATAAAACTCAGTACAAGTCCAGAATATATCCAAAAATTGATAATGATGATGTGTCTGTTATAGCTCCTAGTGTGTTGATGTGCCAACAGTCTTTGTTGAATTGCAGAATAATAATTCCGTGTTTGAATACACTATAATTTCCAGAGCAAATAATCACTTGAATTCAATAATTTGAAGAAATAAAATTCATTCCAACTGCGCACAACATAATACAACTTGAAAGTGCTAGATGTCAAAGCATAAATGATAAAATCCTCTCTGTTACAATATATACAGTTCTCTACTTGACCTCAGGTCACAATTAGCATTTTCTACAAAAAAACATTACCTAATGGAAAACAACCTTCAAGAATGATCCTGATATTTACAAACTAAAAACAATAACCTGTAAAATTCACTTAGAAAATTCCAAAACTTAGACCCAAAAAAACATATTTACTTCTTCTGTTATTAATATTACTGACTTTAATCCCATACACATAGAGAATAATTTAGCAATGTATTAGTTGTTTACAATGAATTATATTAAAATAGTCAATTTGGGTCAAGCAGAAATGAACTCAATTTTGGACAAGGTCAAGTACAACATACAATGTTACATTACAATAACATGTAATGAAATAAATAAATAAAGAAACCCAAAAAACCTAACAAACAATTAAATTAAATATACCTAACACCTGCTTTTTGCAAAGAGGTGGGGAATGCAAATTTGGTAAAGCATATTATCCTAATCCAGGGACGGGCAACATACGGCCCGCGGGCCTGACCCGGCCCGCAACGGGATTTTGACTGGCCCGCGGTCACATCCGGCCACAATCTCCTACTACTTTCTTACTGCGTCGCAGTAACAGTGACTGTTAGTTATTCTTTTAGTAATCCGGCCCACCAAGAACTTCATTTTCCCATATCCGGCCCGCCGACTAGAGAAGTTGCCCACCACTGTCCTAATCAATAATCTTGTCCAGTTTAATTAAAATTGGCCAGTCAGCTAATCTTATGGAGAAGTACAAAAATTGTTTTATACCTGATTGCTTTCGAAGCCATGGCATTGTTAGGGAAGGTACCAAAGACATAATTCTGGTAGAACGAATCACCCAGGATTGAACAAAATTAGCTCAGCCATTCTAAAAATGAGGTTGGAAATTTATTTTACACCTGGTTGCTATGGAAATCATATGGCTGCCATATGAAACCCAACACAATAATTCTGGTAAAATATGTTCAGTGGAACATTCCAACCAGATTTGATGTAAACTGACTCAGACAAAAGCAAAACTTTTGATTTACATCTGGTTGCTACAGATGCCATACTGTTACTAGGGAAGGCATCATGTGTCTAAAAAGAACATTACAACAAAATTAACACAAAACATGCTCAGCTGCTCAGATGGTGCAAATAGATTTTATGCTTACCTGAAGCCATCCTGCCTGCTTGGGAGGTCAGGCTAGACAAAACTTTGATAGAGCAAGTCCTAATCAACATTCCTATTAAATGTGTAAAAAAAAAATGTTCAAGCAAGTCTGGAAAATCTGTCTGCTGCTGAAGCCATACTAATGCTAGAACTGTCACTCTTGAAAAAAATTTGGTTGAATATGTTCTATAGATCATTTTTGTACCAAATTTTTAGTAGCAATTATATGCACGACCAGATGAAGGGTTGACATCATTCTCAAAATCTTTAAAAGCCTTGATGCTAAGATAATCATTTTAATGCAGCACTTAAACCAAATCTAATCAGAACTAACAGAGCCATTCTGGAGAAGTCAAGAGTACATTTTACACTTGGAGAGCATTTTGGATTTTGTGACCAGAACTATGGTTCAGCCTAACCCACTGATGTTTTGGTGATCTTGGTTTAGACACATTCTAAACATGAATCTGTTTCTCTTTCATCTGAACCAAATTTTTCATCAGGAACTGAACAAATTAAAGGTGAACCAATCTTCTGGTCACAGCACCAAAACAAACCCTTGGTTGTTAAGGAAGCCACACTGTTGTCAGGGAAGACATCCTATATACTAATACAGCAGAATCATTCCTACAATCAAAAATCAGCCCAGAAGTTGTTCAAAAGTAAGGAAATAAACAATCATTTTCATGGACAGATGATGAACATACACAAATGCAGGACAATTACATGTATGAAAGACATGCAAGGCAATACTGCAGGCTGACATGACTTTCATCCAACTAAACTAAAAATGTAAACTCTTTAGTTTCAGTCATACCATAATGCCCTTGTAGAATATCAAGTTCACTTTGAAGACCTGCACTCTCCAGGGCCTTAGCAAGTTCAAGAACTGTGCATCCTTTCTCTCCAAGTATGTCTAATAATGCCTCTCCGGGGTTTTTCTCCTTTTCTATAGAGAATCAATTTTATAATATTGAAGATGCAATTATTTAATACTTTGTATGACTAGATCCAATACAATAACAAAACAAACAACAAAAGGTCAAACAGCTGCCTCACTAGGTGCTCAGCATTAAGAGGTTAGTGTTAGGACTGTTTGGCCTTGTGTCAGAATAATGTGACTGGGTGGGACATACATAAGTTTCTTTTGTTTCCTGTTAATGTTCTCTATCATGCAACTGAAAAGTCATGAACTAAAAGGAAATGCCATTTTTATCAAGCATGCAGTTTGCTGGCATAAATTATACCACCGCATCCCACCCCTGCTACATGATAGAGATGAGTTCATAGGTAAAAAAAGGAGTTCATACATTTTTGAAAATTCTGTAAAATGATTGATCAACATACATATTTTCTAATGATGAGTGTAATATGTACTAAGATTTAATATAATCCACTGAATACTGCAAGCAAAAGAGGGGCAATAACTCTTACAAAAAAATCACATAAACACAAACATTTTTTAAAATGTGCATCTTTAGATCATTACCATAATATGCACATAGATTCAAAATTCCATTAAAATAGGTGCAAACAAGATGCAGGCAAATTAAGCTATGGCAGATCAGGATCTTTGCTGGTAGCAGTTTGACTCAATTTATAAGTGAGTATATAGGGTACATTGAAAACTCACTTTTCTCTTGCAATTTTTGTTAAAGTCAATGCCATTTATTCCTGCAACTGAATGCAGTGTAACACAGAATGTTGTGAAATGCATCTTGTTTGCACCTCTTTTTAAGGAATTTTGAATCTTGGTGTATATAATGGTCATATATATATATATATATATATATATATATATAACACAGCTCACACAAATTTTCATGCGGGAGGTCATGGGTTTGATCCCCGGCCGAGTCATACTAAAGACTTACAAAAATGGTACTAACAGCTGCCTTGCTTGGCACTCGGCATTAAAAGGTTAGTAGCGATATGACTAAATTTTTTTTAAAGCTACATTAAAAATCCAAATCACACACACACACAACGTTTCACTTATCCATGCATTTCTCAGAACTGCAATTGTTAATTACTATGCAGTCAAGGTAGTGTTGATACAGTGAACACTGTTTCCTGTTTATGAACCCAGCAATCATGTGCAACAGTTTCATTGAGAGAGAGAGAGAGAGAGAGAGAGAGAGAGAGAGAGAGAGCATGTGCATGGTGAGGCACTGAGTTACATGTATCCACATCATTGCCCTTATCAATTAAAGGAGAGTTTTTATTTTTCCAAATCAAATTATAGATAACATTAACATAATGCCAATGACCAATTAATTTTCCTAATTGTGTGAAGTCTTGAATGCTGTGTTTGATACCAACTAGTAAAGTTGTATGCATAATGAGGACCTTCTGATGCATGCAAGATACAAGACCTACTGATCTTGAAAGATTCTGAACATGAGATTGATATGGGATGGGCAGAGAACAGACTGAATCGGTGAAAGACAGTTGACAACTACATGTATTTCCTTTTGTGATACTAACTGCAGCCATGATGAAAACCTCATTTTATGAGACATGTACTTGTTTAAAATGCAACCTTCCTATTTTATTTTTTCAGAGACATAGGTTTTTAGAGTTGCTGCTCACACTTTCCAAAACATGTGACTACCGGTATATCACAATATGCTGTCTGCAACTTGCACAGGTGACACAAATTTCACACAGAGGTCTGCATCAAAGTAGTATCTCAATGTGAATCAAAACAGTATATCAATGTACTTTGCTCAGTTGTTCTTGCCTTCCCTTACTATAATTTATTTATGCAAGTGTACCCAACTCCCCAAACCTCTGCCTTAAGGGAGTGATTATACTGCTAAGACTGTAATGCACATTCTGCAGGCCAGCCCAATTATATCCCAAAGACTGGAGTCTCCATCCTGAAATGACCCATATGGTGTAGGAGTTGAATAACAATACATAAACATGCACATAGCTGCCAACCCCCAAGTACAAAAATACTGATTGCTTATGACAAAAATACTGATTTTCAGGACCAAAAACTGATTTTTAAAATTTTAATCCATATGTAACTACTTACAACATATACAACCATCAGTAAAGTAGGACAGTGCCTTACATAATTATTTAATGTCAGAGATGCATGTGTTGCACACTTGCACCTTCTGGACGGGCACCCTGTTCCATTTTGGTGCCCATTCAGAAGGTGCAAGGGTGCAACACAGACACAGGCTGTTTACATGAGCCTTTTCCACACCTTGTTTATTTTTTTCAATTATTATTGATTCCAATGTACCAACTGTCATTGATAATCTCAATTCTGTGATTTTCTTACTGAACTGTTTTCATTCTATCGTACGAGTAATCCTTTGCGATTTTACCATCTGGAAAACGCATGCAAAATAAATCGCCAGCAACACTAGTAACTGAAAGAGGAAGGTTCATTTCTAAAAGAAACTTAATAAACCAAATTTCGATCGAATTACATCAAGGTTCTCCCTGGTATTTATATACATCGAAGTTCAGGCTGAGTTGTGTATGATGAAGCAGTAAGCTGATGTTTATTAGCTTTTTCGTGCTCTTGTATTTCATGTGCGCCTCCATGCCCAATAGCGAAATCACATTACACAATTTCCAAAACATAATGTCTTCTCCTTTACTAGATGATTTCACAAGTCTAAACAAGACGGCACAATTGTCCTTTCAGTTCTGTTTTCTTGTCTTTTCTGTGAAAATTCTGAATATTCTGCTTTCCTATTCAACATGATTAGAAGTTGAATATTATGAAGATGAGACACAGTGGTAGCGGTAACTGTTTGCGAAATCCAATATGGCGGATAAAGACAGGCATGGTAGCATCGATTTCGAATGAACCAATCATATTGTAGAACTGTATTCCTGTATACATGCGATAGATTTCTATCAGAATGGAACCGAGTGCCTGTTCTAAACTGAAAATTGCAAGGAAATTTTTTATTATTTTTTTTTAAATTAAAAAAAGTATTTTTTGCAAAAAAAACGTACACCCGTATTCAGGTCCAAATACGGGAAAAACGGGACAGTTGGCAGCTATGCATACATGTTTACCTATATTTTTGACATCAATTCGTCTCAGAAAAGTAAATGCCTTGGCCAGTTTTATCCAGTTTGATGAATCTCTTCTACACAGTTCCTCACTCAATTTACTGAACAAGTCATGTGGTATCTCAGTCAGAGCAATGTCTGAAATCACATTTTTAAAAAACATTAATCAAATATATATCAATTTTAAATATAGAGAATGCTATATGAGCATTCTCTTCTAAGAAAATGTATGAAATAATCATAATAATTTTCATCATTTGTGAACCTAGACAGGCAAAAGAATGAAATTATTTGATGAATTTTAGAAATTATTTAAAATGTGCACAAGTGTAAGATCCTATCATATTACAAAAAAAAGTGTCACTTGAAGGGACTGACACTTTACTAACAAAAAGAATTTCCAGGAATCCAATATACATGTAAGACCGATTATTTCTTTAAACTGCCAAGTGCTGAAACCATCTATGATATTCTTCAGTGATAACAATATTTTCAATATGTTCATTGTGGCAGTCATATTAGATGTTGTATCTTCACCATTTTCATTTACAACCAATTAGATATCATACAAAGTCTTTCAGTGAAAACTCCTTGCTGACACGACCATTCATTCTGAAGAAATGGTGATAACAAGATTTTCAAGATGGCAACTTTAGCAGGCATCTTCATTGTCTGAATGGGACCATATGGACAAATTAGAGATCATAAGAAATTGTTTAGCAAAATCCCAATGTTGATATGAACATTCATTCAGGAGTAGTAGTCATAACAATATTTTCAAGATGGCTACTGTGGTGGCCATATTGGACATCAGTTCGATGCCATCTTCATTCTGGATCAACTATTCATTTTAAGAAGTCTTCTGGTGAAAACACCAAGGCAATATTACTTTCCATTCAGGTGGATTAGCAATAACATGATTTTCAAGATAGCCATTGTGGCAACCATACTGGATGTCTGATTGGCACCATTTTCATTAAGGACCTACTGGACACCATAAGATGTCTTTCAGTGAAAACCCCATGTTGAAACAACCATCCATTCAGAAGGAGTAGCGACGAAATTTTCAGGATGGCCAATGTAATAATCATATTAGATGTCCAAAGTGGCACCATTTTCATTTAGAAGCAACTAAACCATTGGATGAATGCGTATATAATGATGATGATATGACCATCCACTGAGGAGAGTAGTGATAAGATTTCAAGATGGCTGTTATGTTAGCCATATTGGATGTCAGATCTGCATGATTTTTATTTAGGACAAGTCTTCTCAATTAAACACCATCTCATGATAACCATCCATCAAGGAGAAGTAGCTATAACATTTTTCAGATGGCCACCATGGTAGTCATACTTGAGGTAAGAGCAGCACCATTTTCATCTAGAACCAACTAGACATCATAAGAAATGTTCTGGTCAAAACCCAGGTTTTGATATGCCTTTCCATTCAGGACGAGTAGTGATAACAATATTTTCAGATAACTGGTGTGGAAGTCATATTGGATGTCAAATCAATACCAATTTCATTTTTGAACAACTAAGCAGCATAAGAAGTCTTGTAGTGAAAACTCCATGATGATGTGACCATCCATTCAGGAGGAAGTATCTATACCAAGATTTTCAACATGGCCACTGTGGTGGATATATTGGAAGTCCAAGTGACACCTTTTTCATTTTCAGACCAACTAGACCTTGGGATGAATGTGTAAGTAAAATTTCAAGGCAATTCTTAAAGAAATTAAGCAGAAGTAGCAATAGGAAACTTGTGATAATGGATGGACAGATAAAGGACAAAAGACCATCCCGTAAGTTTTTATGGTCAGAAAACAATCCAGAAAAACTTCACTCTTGATGGTGTTAAAGCAATGGTAATTTGTGATGTCATGGTTCCTGCAGTGATGTTACATGAATGGACAAAAGATGACAAACACCATGAGCTCTTTAATAGAGCAAACAACTGTTTCAGATTGCAGCACAATGCAGTGCTATTAACTGTTACATATCCAATTTCATTTTTCTGATCCTCCATAACCTTATATTTGTTATTAAACATTTCTATTGCATAATTTACAATAACTGCATTTAAAAGTAATACCCTTATAAAAGTTGATGCAGGTATCACCTGTCCCTGATATTTATAAAAAATAATGTATCACTAGAACAAACAACCTGCTAAACAGAGATATAGGAAATTTGCAATACACCATGACATGAACTGTGATCCTGTGGAAATTTAAGAAATACAAAGCAATGGTTCTACACCTATGGCAAATATGATCATACTAAAGCAAGAAAAAACAGGAAAACAAATCTTTACAGGAAATAACAAAGAAAATACCATGCTACTGTGTACTTTATAGATTTCACATTATATAATCCACAATCAGAAAATAAATACATCAGATTGTCTATTTAGTCGAAACAATCAACAAGAATTCTCTGAAAATCAACTGCAGTTCTTTGAATTGGTATATGGGAGACCCCATGTTATTTACCTATCACCTATCTCTAACCACATTTGGCCACGTAGTATTTGATATTTTTGCTCTTATTTCTCTATTGTAAATCTAATATCAAAGACCTGATGAAGATACATGTCAACAGTTCAAATTTCTCTACTCAATGAAGGCGATGACTTAATCTTCAACATTCTTCTTCTCTTTCTTCCTAGCTTGCAAATTTTCTCCCAATAATTGCCACAATATGTCTTAATCTTTCTAATCTTTCTTTCAACATGAATTGAGAAGGATTTGTGATGAATCATTGCTTAGAATATGCTTTGGGAAAAATAAAATTAGAATAAGCGGTAGGGTCTACTCAGAAAGCTTGTCATAATAATTTCCAATTTGATATAGTATAATCAGTAACTATAAAAGAAAACAAATAGCCATTTTTTGTTGTTTCTGATCTGTATTTATAAGCATGTATTGCACAAAATCCATCAGTTTTGCGTTAAATGACTGTGACTTCTACATTAATGGCTGGTTTGCTTTGCTCAAATATGACATCAAACACAGGAGCAAACTTTGCTTAGTTAAGGGAGAAACTCTGGACAATCTAACCATTCATTAATTTCATGGTAAATTTTCAAGATTAAGTATTTTATGGACATACAGAAAACTTTATAGATATACAGAGGAGAGATTATGGAAATAAAGATAGACAGAATGGACCAAATTTGTATGCCTTCAATGCAATCACTTGGGTCATAAAATATATGGATGTTTGAAATAAATAAAAGACAAAATGATGTTGGTTTTGAACTGTCTGTGGACACTGAAGCTTGGTACTGCTACAGTTGCTACAAAGAGATACATGGGTTCGGTTATTGTTTTAATATTTAAGTCTAGGAACAATACATATCATTATACATAACAGCCCACATTTTCATCAAATGTTTGCACTAGCTGTCTCCACCTGGAGAAAATTTAAAGATAATTTCATTGCCAAAACTAGCTATAATAAAATACATTTGAAAAACTACAAAACAAGAAAACCATTATAAAGCAAGCAACAGAGCATCTAGTATTAAAATAAAACATATATACATGTTTTCCAATGGTTTCAAAAACAAAATAAGAAGTAAGCAAGTTTTTCAAGTGATCTGGCAACAATTCTGTGAAAAAGAAGATAATGGGGTTTCAAATTAACTATAACCAAATTAAATATAAGGTCTATAGCCAGTATACACTGCTGAAATGGAAGTGTGACATTTTGATAAATGGATGGACAAAAGGACATGTGAATGCAAATGTGAATATAATATTCCCCTCTGTTCGCAGTCAGGTGGGGGACACAAATTTAGAATAGCATATTATCCTATGTAACATTTCAACCAAGTTTAATCTAAGTTTGCTCAAGCAATCTTATAGAGAAGTACACCTGGGTGCTATGGAAGCCATGGCATTGTAA